>JANHFL010006469.1:258773-269237 GCA_032468155.1 Oxyrhabdium leporinum | reverse complement strand
TCTATCTATCTATCTATCTATCTATCTATCTATCTATCTATCTATCTATCTATCTATCTATCTATCTATCTTCATCATCATCTATCAATCTATATCTTTATATATGCCTTTGCAGTGCTTGCAATATTTGTATGCTGATGCATTACATTTTAACATAGTGTCTCGAAGTAATAATGGAATAACACTGGATCAATAATGGGGAAGGGTCGAAATAGGCAAGTTGGCAGATACAGCATCATAATCCCCTTAGTGGAAAGGTTCAACCTGGACATAATGTAGCATCTGCTGTCTTGCCTAGTTTGACACCTTGTCCCCATGGATATTATTATGGCATTGAACGAATTGTGCCCTTACAAGGTTTTTTTCCTTCCCCTGTCATAGGGAGTGAAAGAATCTCTAGAGCAGAACAAGGTTATGTAGGGCCAACACTTTCTCTCTGGGGTGGATTGTTGTCTAATTTGGAATTGTTACTTTGTACTTGCATGGTCACTGCTCACCCTCTCATTGGTAATAAAGCAAGTTAAAATAGAAGGGGGAAACAGAAGATCTGCTTTGAACAGATAAGACACCTTCCCTTCCCATCTCTGACAATTCTCTAAGGAATCTGCAGCCTTCCCTTTCAGTTCACTTCCCTTTAATCCATCCTTCACAAACAGCTAAGTAAAGACAAGGCAAACAATACCTTAAATGAGCACATGTTAATCAACTAAGACCTTTCAAAACATTTTCTCTTGGGGGTGAAATTCTAGCAGATTACAGAATGCATTCAAGTAGGAATAGCATAAGGAATGTAGAAAGCATGTGTGAAACATTTTCCGAGATGAACTCCACCAGGTGTATGCACGCCTACTGTTTCCATAATACAGAGCTGACCTTGTAGACTGGTGATTCCTGGTCAAAAAAGATCCAATGAATGACATAAGTATCTCTTTTGGGGGACATTGTTTTCTTCCTTCCCTATTGCAAAAGTGTTTGGTTCTCCCACAAATTTCATACCATGAATCTTTCTTAGTTTCCCTCCCCCCGGTTCATGATCTGGATGCTAAATTTGCCTTGGTTCCATAATGTTTCTTTTCTTGTTGCAATCTAGTCAATACTGGATTTTGAAAAAAGAATACCTGGTAGCTGTCATTTAGCTCATCTTATCTTCTCCACCACATGCTTATTAAATACAAATGCATATGGCATTCAGAAAGTGCTTGGGTGTATAATGCATTCTTTTAAAAAGCCTATAAATTTAGTTTGCTCACTGGGGAGGGAATGATTTGTATTTGTAACTTAAAGAATATGGTTCGTATAATTAGGTTTGAAAGAGGATTAGAATGTGACTGAAATAATGACTATGTATATATTTCTCTTCTTTCCTATGTAAAGCATTTATTAGTAGTTCTCATAAGTCACACACTTTGATTGCAATCCCATTTTAAATATGAGTATATTTATTCAGATTATGTATAATTCCATTTCCAATTTAGCTCATCAGTGTCAATCTACATCTAAATGATCTCTTCCATTTTTTTTTTTGCTTCCAACAGCACTTTTCTTTCTGTTTGAATAAGCTCTCTAAGAGAAAAAAATTAGCGTGAGAAAATTTCAGCACCAATAATAAATCATATTTGAGGTTTGATTCAGGCTGCCTTGTATGTCTATTTCACTTTTAGAAAAAAAGTATAATCTTGGTGACCCCCAAGTTAATAATAAACCCAATATGAAACCCCTTTCCCTCACCTTTCCAAGAATCGCTTTACTTGTGGGCAACAACATTTTGTACTCCTAATCATAATGAAATCATGATAAAAAGTTTGTCAAATTGTTGATGGAGGAGGATGGAGAGAAGAAGCAACATATTATCAGCTACTCTTATTGCTTGGCTACGGCCTCTTACAGAAGAAATTAGAACTCCATTTATTAGATGAAAAACTTTGGGGGGTTTTCTGAAATGAAAATATTTCTGCCCATTGGAAACATATTTATTATGGATTAGTATTATGGCTTATTCAACAATCATAATAAATCACTGAGTTCGCAAATTGTGTTAAATTATGACTGCTTAATATGGCTTCTTAAATGAATAATTGGTTGGGCTTGCATGTAAATAAACATTTTTTTTTAATCAGAAGGTTTGAAGGATCTAAACTGGTGTTTCTTTGGAAAGCTGGCTGGGGAATTTTTGGAGTTGAAGTCCACTCATCTAAAAGTTGACAAGGTTGAAAAATGCTACCTTAAACACATACTCAAATGAAAAGAAACCTCGTGCTGCCTTTTTTTTTTTGTAGCCTGCCCAGAGGAGCTGTGACTGGTGTTATTGTGAGACTGGAACTAAGTTTTCTGGAGTTGATATTTTTGAGAGGGTGAGCTTATGATTTTAAAAAGACTACCTCCATTTTGTCACTTGAACTCCTTAAAAATAGAAAACTCATATAATCACAAGAGATTAAAGCACCTTTTTATCCCCTTGAATTTGGGTCCCTTTTACTTTGGCGACGGGCAAACAAGAAGATATAAATTGGGTCCTGGTCAATAAAGAATAAGAAAGACAAAAAGTTGTTCTAGCATCCCCAAAAGAAAGCTGTAATATGCTTGCTTCTATAAAGGATAAGAATTTTGTTTTATTTCTGTTTTCCTTAAGTTTTAGTTCAAATCAATTTTTATGCCATTTCCAGTGATTGGTTCTAGTCCTGTTTTCATGTTTCATTTTCTTTTGCTGAGGGTCTGAAATCACCATAGTCCTGGGCAATGATGCACCAAAGCCCAAGAATGTCTCTTGCTTACTCTATATTTGAAAAGACTCTCAGTCTCTTCTGTGCTGGTCAGCACAGATTTTTCTTTTTCTTCTTGTGATGGATGCTGCACACATGGCCCCATATATGTTGATGGATGTATAGGGATGGAAAATGCATAGCCACAGGTATTTGGTCTCCTGTGATAAAATAAATAGTAGCTGGGCAGTAAGAAGACGCTCTTGTAAATTGAGGGTTATAAGCAGGAAAAAGGAAGAAAAGATCCTGGATATTTGTTGATATTTAACACTAGGTATGTGCTAAAATATAAGGAATAAGAATATAACAAAACGCAGTAAAGTCATGTTTGAGGATCAGGAAGATAAATACAAATCCAAGTATCATTAATCTATGATAATACTAAACTCAAAAGATGTGTTAATTTTTCCTATTTGGAAGAATTGTAAGGAAAGCTCAGGGCCAAAGTAGACATTACTGACATTACTTAGGAGCCATGTTGGTGCAGTGGTTAGAATGCCGTATTGCAGGCTAACTCTGCCCACAGTCTGGAGCTCAATCCTGACCAGCTCAAGATTGACTCAGCCTTCCATCCTTCAAAGGTCAGTAAAATGAGGACTCAGATTGTTGGGGCCAATATGTTGTCTCTGTAAATTGGTTAGAGAGGGCTTAAAGCACTATGAAGCGGTATATACTGTAAGTCTAAATGCTAAGTGCTGTTGCTCCTATAAACAAAGATATCTGTCAAAATAGCAACAAGTTTCTGCTACCTTTTTCATAATTTCTAGTTTAACTTATCTTTTATGGGTTATTGCAATGTCCTAAATTTCCCAGTGTGGTCTTACCTTATTCCCTGGTAAAAGGAGCAGAGTGATGTAGACCATCATGGCATGGGCCTTAGACTCTACATTAGAATGGGAAATCTGTGATCCAAAGATGTCTGTGGGCATAGGGGACAATTACCAAAACTATCTGCCAACATAGTTCAAGGTCTGCTTCTTTCGCCCCTGTGTTGCAATGTATGAAAAGGACAGAATTTGCAAGCATGTGATGTGCTTTAATCATTTTGACAAGCATGGCATCCTCTCGATCCCTCTGCTGTGATTGTTGAAATGTGGTTCTACTTTTTCTTTAAAGACTCAAAGGTTTATGTAAAATTAATTTTGCCCTGTGGGAGACATAGGCTGAAATATGAATTTGTATGTT
The DNA here is from genome assembly GCA_032468155.1 of Oxyrhabdium leporinum. Taxonomy (NCBI): domain Eukaryota; kingdom Metazoa; phylum Chordata; class Lepidosauria; order Squamata; family Cyclocoridae; genus Oxyrhabdium; species Oxyrhabdium leporinum. The sequence goes on along the minus strand of JANHFL010006469.1, from coordinate 265,293 downwards.
ATACACACCGGTTGTCCAGTTTCCAACATATATCTTCAGCCATGCTAGTAGAGAACACCAGGCACTGAATGAGATATCCAGAGTATAAGTTAACTCTATGCTGCCATGAATAGTTGAGAAATATGTTGGTTTAGAAATATACTAAATTAATATATAAATAAGTCCAAGACAGATACTCTGGTTCCCAGGCATAATATTCAGCCTGCAATCTGATATCCATTTGACTCTCTGAGTGAACTCCATTAAATTCAGGGAGATTTGCTTTTGATTGTGCTGGAAAGTTCAAACCTATACATACTTGTTCAGAAATAAGATCTTCTGATATTAATCTCAGGCAAGGATTGCAACCGAAATGATTTATATCATGGTGGAAGCCTGTAAAGAAGAATATGACTTTTTATGTTATTTCCTTATATATTGTTCTGTATATTTTAGATCTGAAAATAACATTGCATTAGTATTTTCACTCTCCCAGAAGAAAATGTTCTGGAGCTCGAATCTCTATTTTCTTTATGATTAATATTGGTGCATGCTACAACTTTTCCTTTTCTCTGATCATTGAGATGAATGCAGAGCGGGATGGAGCCCATTGAATGGCTCATATGATGTGTGGGGGTTGGGGGTTATTTTCTAATATTATGTTATTAATTTATTATATGATTCTCTCTTTTATTAGTTTTATTGTTTTTTATGTGATGTTTTTATATTCTTGTAAGCCGCCTTGAGTCGCCATGTGCAAATAGGTGGCAGTATAAACCTCCTAAATAGATAAATATTTTGCACTACCTCTATACTTCAATTTTTGTGTAGACTTGGGATTTTTGAAGGCTTCCATATATTCAGCTTCCTGGATATCAAGCCTGACTTTTTTTTCTTTCTGATTTGCTAAGGAAAGAGAACAGGGAGCCTTGTTTTCCAATGTTATAACAATAACAACAAAAACAGAATTTAAAAATGAGCCAAGGTCATTTCTTTTTCATTGTGATTGCAACACATTGTGAATAACTTTCTTACTTTTCCTGTAAAATGGTCCAAAATCTTAAAATAATAATAATCATAAATCATGTAGCTTATATTTCAAGACAGGTACCAGACATGGTAGCCTTTTAAGCAGGCTATGTTCGTAAGTGGAGGTGTTAGATTCACACTTGAAATGTAGATCTTTTTAACCATCTTCAATGTCTGACAAGATTTTACCTTGAGAAGTACATAATATCACAAAAAATCCAGATACTTTTAAATCCTTGAAAATCCTCCCTTCTTTGCTACCTGCAATTGCAATGTATTTGGATTAAAGTCCAATTACTACTTTAATGAAAATCAATTGAAAAACTTCTAATTAGTTAACTAGAAGGAGCAAATCAATGTCTTTCATTCTAAGCCTATGAAAAGGGCAAATTCTGCACATATTTGTGACAAGGTTCAAATACTAGAATCCACGTTCATAATTAAAAGAGAAAGAAAAGAAAACTATTCTTTCCAGAAATCATTTTTACATTTGTTCAGAATATGAAAAAAAAAAACAGGTTAAAAATGTGGTGAGTTGTAGAAACAGCAAATGTTCACTAGAATAGTGATGGTCACAGGAAAGCAAAAATGGAAATAGCAGTTATTAGAAAGAAGCATTGGGTAAAGCATTGGGTAAATGTCCAGTGAAGAATGACTTGACCAATGTGAAAAAAATTATTTGTATCTAATAGCAGTTTTCTCCAAACTTGCTGTTGGACTAAGATGGTGGGAGTTATAACTCAATACATCTGGAGCATATTTGTCTGAGAAAGGCTGAATTAGTATATACAAAACAGTTTCTAAAAAGTTGATGTTGACATTTAAAGAAGCTATTCTTTTGAAACTAGAGCTGGTGTATTTTCAGTTATTTGGGATAAAGATAATTCTGAGAGGTAATCTCAGGAATGCCTACAATGTCTTTACCAAGTTTGCAGTATTTCTGGAGCAAAAACTTTCCAGTGGCCAATTATAATGCAAAATAGTTGAATTATGTTGCTCATGTTGTCCAATTCTAACTCACCTAGCTGAAAAAGAACTTTAGAAAAAACAAACAGATCCTGTCTTTCTTAACTACCGCTAACATCCAAGAAGGATTGTATATCTTATCATCCAATAGCTGTTTTGTAAATGACTATTTTAATAAGTATTTGTGCTTTATGCTTTTGATTTCCCTCTGACCTTATTATTTACAGTTTCCCACTCTCCTGCTTCTATGTGTATTTATAGTTGTAACTCAACTAACATTTCATGCATCTAGTGAGCTGAACTTTAGTCAAGAAAAACCTACGCTATTATAAACATTAGTCTTTCAAGTGATCCCAGATTATTGCTTTTCCCACAACAGACTAGAATGGTTTCTTCTGAAAATCAGACTCTCTTGCCTGAATTTCAATACAAACCTATTCCTAGATTTCTGAGAACTGTAGTATATGGTTTTGGAAACAGAAGATCTGAAGAAAAGTATAAGAGCAGCTGAATTACTCTTAAGGAAATCTTTCCTGTCCATTGTAGTACATTGTAGCTAAATTCTCTACAGTCAGTCCATAATTTTAAGTCACCTTTATTGAAAAAATATGAAATCTCTAATCTTTGGAAAATTATTGCTATATCCATTCATCCCAATTCATATGAAACTATGACTGTAACAAAATACAGCACATTATGTAGAAAGGTAAAAACTAATTACCATGTGTTGGGAGAAGAGGCTGTCATGCCTGGTTTTAATGGTTATTTTTAATCTGGGCTGTTGTGTCTTATAATTATTTTAATTATTAGGTAAACTGCCCAGAGTTCAGATAATAATAATAATAATAATAATAATAATAATAATAATAATAATAATAATAATAATAATAATAATAATAGTAGTAGTAGTAGTAGTAGTAGTAGTAGTAGTAATAATAATAATAATAATAACTGCAGTGGTGCAGTGGTTAGAATGCAGTACTGAAGGCAATTTCTGCTGATCACTGGCTGCCAGCAGTTTAGCAGTTCGGGTTTCACCACGCTCAAGGTTGACTTAGCCTTTCGTCCTTCTGAGGTGGGTAAAATGAGGACCCAGATTGTTGGGGGCAATAGCTGCTTAGAGAGGGCAGTGAAGCACTGTGAAACGGTATATAAGTCTAAGTGCTATTGCTATAAATAACTAGGTTGGCTCTTGAAAGAGCAGTATCTTGGGATCTGGACCAGCGCAAGATAAACTTCCATCCTTCCGAGGTCAGTAAAATGAGGACCCAAATTGTTGGGGGCAATACACTGACTCTGCAAACTGCTTAGTGAGGGCTGTAAAGCACTATGAAGTGGTATTGCTATATTGTGGAATAGATTTCAAATAAGGTACAGGAAGAGAAACTTTCATATATTCAATAAAACACATTCCTCCTAAAGTTCCGAGCTAAAATATCATATGAGCCACCTTGTTCTCCCCAAGAAGCTATTGTTAATATTCCATGTCACCCAACTAAAATATGCCTCTATCTATTTAAGTGTCTTTTGGTGCCTTAAAACCAAAGTCATGTAGCAGAAAGCTGAAATGAATCCAACATGTGATGAGCAAAAATACTATGATCCTTCTCAGATTAATCAACTAGGGAAAAAGATTGCTGATGATACATCTTTTCCCACTTATCTTGAAGCTTTCGGAAGTTCCAGAGCCAGAGACACTGCTGGAGACTCAGTGTTTGTCAATAAACTGGAAATTGTGGCTCAAGGCAAACCAATATGCCTACCTTCTCCTCTTCATCATAGTACTATCTTGGCTTCAAACAATGCAGTTGCAGAATCTGAATAATGCCACTGGCATTGATGCATGCCAATAAAGTTTTAACTATGCATCCAAATGACTAAATTATGAGCAGGAGAACATTAAATAGTATGATCTTGGCTCTGCATGTCATCTCATCTGAGATAGCAAGATACTGTGCATATTCCAAGTAATAAAGCTTATCTGTAATGGGGAAACCATTCTGAATTATTTCCAAATGCCCATGATGCTTGTAACTGAAATGCAGAAAAGGCAACCATCACATAATGTTAAATTAATTGCAAATTTGTCAATAGCCACTATTTTTTGAAGTAAAACCAAAATAATTCAGACAATACTTTACACCAGTAGAGTCTGCTAATTTTATATTGCATTTATATTGTGTATACTTTAAACTTTATGAACTTGTTAGAATTCAGTGGTGCTTGCTTACTTGCCTACCTAATATTGAGGTGAAATCTAGCTATAAATAAAGTCTAAATTGAAGTAAGGCACCTTGCCTTGAATAGTACGCAATGCTTCATCCCAGCATAAGAAGTAATTACCACTGAATAAACCACTGATGTTTTATTTATTTTCTAAAATACAGCTTTCTTTAGTGTCCTTTTTTAACAGTGTTTATAGGTGATAGATTCAGTTGTAATTGCTTTGAAGTGCTCTTCCCACTGAAGCTTGACTGATGCTGACTACTATCATGATATTCTCAGATTAAAAAAAATGTTTATGAATTCTAAAATTCTAAAATATTTTCATCTTAGTCCACTTATCTTTTTTAACTCTAATCTGACAGTTTCTAGGAGAGATATGGCAAACTGAACACAGCTCCAAGAAAGCGGAAACAACTACTGCAGCAGAGACCAAGGAATAGGGGTGTAACTGATTCCTTGGAACCTTTCCAGATAAGACCTGGATGAGACACCACACACACACATGTCTGTCTTTTGTGAGGAGACTGTGGGAAAATGGTTTTCCACAGGTTTGAGCATTGGGAAATAATGGGATCAGCCATCTTGCTTGTAACTGCAGTGGAGCTTTTTAAGTGACACTAAGTTAGCAAATCCCACTTTCTAATCACTTTTGAAAATCATCTATTAACCATCTTAAAGGTAACAGAGACTTTCAGAACAACAAATTTAAAAAATCTTTATCAAATAAGTTGATCTTCAACTTGGAACAAAAGAAATATTAGTTATATGCTTAAGAATTTAAATAATTTGAAATAAACAGCAAAAAAAACTGAGTAAGACTTCGTTCTAAGAAAGTTATAAATGGATTCAGATAAATTGGGAACATTAACTTTTATTGCAAAATTCTGGAATTTACTATAAAAATTAAGCAACTTCTTGTGGAAGAGATGATTAAAGATTTAAACAAACAACAACAAGAAAAGACTCAAAACATTATAAGGTCAGAAACATTAAAGGGGAATTTTGAAGAATGGAACCAGAAATTAGTAACTACAATATCAATGATGTCAGTAATGATGTCTACTTCTTTGGATAAAATTATGTGTAAAGATGTTAATGAAGGAACAACAGATATGGAACAAATTTTATCTGACAAAGTACAGAATGTGGAACTACAAATGATAGGCGAAGAAAGTGATTCGGAAAAGGACACTTGGGTGAAGATTTAAAAATAAAAATGGAAATACACATGATAAATGAAGAGAATGACCTGGATTTTGTTCTCTTATTAGATCTACAAAAGAAGCTTATTAAAGCTTTGAAGAAGTTGGAGTGATGGGATAAATAAGAATTGAAGAGAAATCAAATCCTATGATTTGTTCAATGTTTGATTGAATTAAAGATTAAGACTGTTAAAAATACATTAAAACTTAGAAATAAATGAAAAAGAATACAACATTGAATGTTTTTGCAATGTTCTGGCAACCTTCTATTGACTTTTTGTCGATACCAGGATTGAACAGTTAATATTTTATGGATTTGCTTACAGATAAGAAATGGGACATGGAATGAAGAGCTATTTGTTTAACTTTATAGGGAGTGAATAGTTATTACATGCGTTTATATGTAATATAATATGTGATTAAGTTGGGAGTCACTTTTCTATATATTTCTTTTTATTTTTCTTTATTATATTCTTTATTTTCTTCTTCTTTCTTTTTCTTTTTTCCTGCAACTTCTATTTTTTTTATTCTTTTCTCTTTCTATAAGCTTAGTTTGTGTTAGTTTTTACCATTGTAATTAAAAATTTAAATAATAGCTATACTCAACAAATGTTCACCTAATCTGAGTAATATTTTTTCAGGTTTGCACTCTATTCCATTGTAGCTTCTGTGATAAAATTTTAATTTATTTGGCTCTTCGTTGTATAAGTACTTTAGGATAAAATTTCTATTAAAATAGTTAAAGAGAGCAAAATAGTGAAAGAGGAGAAGGAGGGGTGAAAAATGGTGAAAGACTTTAAACCAATTAATATTGGGGGCATTTATTCATGCTAATTTTATTTGAAAATGTTTGCTTATTCAAAAATATGCATACTTAAAGTGATTTGGATTCCCCTTTGGGAAATGGATAAATTTGTAGTAATGGAGAGTGATATTTCATAGTCATATGTGATTTGTTACCATTTTTCTTCAAATTGACAGGAGTCAGCCAATTCATTATTAAACTTAGTGAAGACTCAACAGTAAACATTATATATGTTTACTGAGCCACGGGTTCTCCTCCCTTTTTCATCAGCAACACCAAGTAGTTATGTGTTTTGTTGTGAGGGAGACTTGGT
>JANHFL010006469.1:217257-232002 GCA_032468155.1 Oxyrhabdium leporinum | reverse complement strand
ATGGATAACAACTTATTTGTATTGAAGGTATGATACCCAGATACCACACTGTTCACACAATGATATGTTTGTATAAACATTAAAAAAAAACTTTACAAAAAAAAGGTTTTTCAATCCTTCAGCATGAACAGAGTCCATTTAAATTTAATTTCCTCCTTTCCTAAAAGAATGCAGCAATTATTTTAAAATTGCGTCCTGCTGCAAGTAACCTATTTCCTCAGTTCCTATATGGCTCTTTTTCCAGCTTTCCTGACTTTCCATGTTTTCTGCTGCAATTTCTGACATAAATAGGATAACAGGCACTTCCACAAATTCACTCTCAACTATTGATGTATATTTCTTGTAAATCTTAACTTTAGTGCAACGATGCAGAAATTACTGTCAGGCCTGCATAGTATAACCTCAGGTTAGATATGGAGCTCCTTAATTGTAAGTGCAATTGGAAAGATGTCCCTTTGGATAAATTTCAGAATTTATCAGAAGTGCATACTGTTTAGCCTTTGACGGTTCTGAGAAGGCAAATTGACTATTAATATCCTCAAGGGTGAATATGATTTATTGCTATATTCGTCAGAAAATCCTGAAAAGTGGGAAAATGTTTCCTGAGCTCAGTTTACTACTTTTAAGATGTTTGCTGTTGTTGGTATTGAGATTTATATTTTCTCCAGGAGTTCAAGGCAACTTAGATATGAGGTAAATGGTGCTGAGGGAGAATGAAAGTCACCTGGTAAATATCCATGAAAGTGAACTAGGACCTTGGTTTTCCTAGTCTTAGTGCAGTGTCTTAATCACTAAACACATAGGAATCACTTTTATATTAAAACAAAGAGTTACATATAGTTATATTCAACATTGTTATGTGCTGTTTTATATGTAAAACCCTCATTATTCTTACCTTTACCTGTGCAAAGGGTGCACTGTAGGGCAACAACTTTTGAACCAGGATACCTCAAATGGGATAACTTACAGAATGTGTCCAAATCGGGAGCCGACAACTCCTGAAGGAATGAAATTTGAGGAAGTTGTTGCTGCTTCAGTGCTGTTGTGCTGCTTCTATGGTCACTTATATCTTCATATTCAATGTTCTGTGACAGTTTCCTGGCCAGTCTCACAATCCCTCACCCATCCCATACCCAGTAGCAAGGAAATGACTCCTCATATGACTCTTTAAAAAGCCACAACTTTAAGGTGTGTGAAAAAAAGCCTGAATGTTTGTATTGCTTTATGTGCTCCTTTTCTCACACGCAAACATGCTCATTTGTCTACATCTCACTTTATTCAGGAACTCAAGGCACATGCTTAGTATTTTATCCTCCTATATTTCTTCACTTCAACCCTGTGAGGAAGGCTGGTCTGAGTCATCAAGTAAGCTGCTGTAGCTTCAGATGGAGTACAACTCTGGTGTCAGTCAATTATATTAGTTAATATACCTTAGTCCTTGATCATCCTGTTTCATTTTTCAACTGTTTCCTTCTCTAAAACTGAGTGTAGATTGTCCCTTCCTTTGGCCACCAGGTATCAGGTAGAGCAGTCCTGCTCCAGCCCTCAGGAAGTCATGTGATTCTATTTTTAAACAGGTTCTGATGGTTTCCTACAGTTCAATTGTTTATATTCAATATTGTCAGCATAATTATGTTACATGGAATGAGAGGGAGGATGTCATGGTCAAGACATGACACCAAATATCATTGGAATATGGGAAGAAAGAGGCGAGATGAAGAAATGAAGGATGAAAGGGCTGCACATCTCCAGAATCAAAAGGAAAGATACAGAATGAGGAGACAAGAAAAGATAGAGGAGGAAAAGAAAGACCAGCTGGAGAATATGTGGCAAACACGAATTATTATGAGAATTCCTCAACACTTCAATACCTGCCTTCAAAAGAAAGACCTTAACAGAGAAAGAAATGCATAATTTGAACAATGTAATATTTATGCTGATGTTGGAGTGTTGGCCAAAGTCTGCTCTTACTGTTGTGAATTCCTATTCCAAAGGACATGCAATTAGCATACAAGGTGTGGTGATGATTCATATCTCTTCTATAGAAGTTCTTCAGAAATGGGAGGATTTGACATCAAATATATTTCAGATTAACAGAATTGGAAGGTACCTTGTAGGTAATCTAGTCCACCCCCTGCCCAAGCATGAGACCTTACACCATTTCTGACAGATGGCAGTCCAGTCTCTTCTTGAAAGCTTCCAGTGATGGAGCTTCCACAACTTCTGAAGGCAAGCTGTTCCACGGGTTGATTGCTCTCACTGTCAGAAAATTTCTCCTTATTTCCAGGTTGAATCTCTCCTTCTTCAGTTTCCATCCATTATTCCTTGGCTGGCCTTCAGGTGCTTTAGAGAATAGCTTGACCCCTTCCTCTCTGTGGCAGCACCTCAGATATTGTCTCCCCTGGTCCTTCTCTTCACTAGACTAGTCATGCCCAGTTCTTGCAACAGTTCATCGTATGTTTTAGCCTCCAGTCCCCTAATCATCTTGGTTGCTCTTCCCTGTACTCTTTCTAGAGTCTCAACATCTTTTTTATAGTGTGGTAACCAAAACTGGATGCAGTACTCTAGGTGTGGTCTTACTAAGATTTTATAGAGTGGTATTAGTACCTCCCTTGATCTTGACTGTATCCCTCTGTTAATGCAACTTAGGATTTCATTGGCTTTTTTGGCTGCCGCCACACACTGTTGGCTCATATCAAGCAGAAAGATAGAATATCTATGTTTAGATAAGTAAATACAATATCGCTGAAAGGATGACCCAACAGGACATGGGTAGTCTAGTTAAAAATAATCATAAAACTTCTTCCCAAAAATGTTATTTCTGAAATACCAGGGGACATTAATTTAGAACTTTATTCTATTGAAATTCATTTGACTTTTGTCTAGATTAGCAGTACAATTGATGACGTTTCTCAATTTTTATTTCAATTCTTTTTTTAAATGATTACAGTGATTGAATTAGGGAATAATGGAATAAAATTTCAGAGAACTTTTTTTCCCCTTTGGAAGCTAATTTTTCAAAGAAAGTGCATTTTCTTTCTTCCACAGAGCTTGCTAACCATTTTGACTATCATAACCACTTCCCATTATGTGAGTGATGTGTGTGTTTTCTTGTAAGATCCACTAGCATGGCAAAAGATACAGAAGTATCAGATTATTTTTTTTTAAAAATGGGAGGAAAAGACTTCTTCAATATAAAATGCACAAGAAACCCGAGGAAATCTATGAAATCACATGGTTAAAACTATTGTATAATTTGCTGGAGAGTCATGGAAAATATTGCTTGAAATTTCAGAGATCTCCCATCATTTAAAAATAATTTAATCTGTTTTTCTTCCTTTTTTCCTTTCCTTTACAACTTACTTCAGCAAGAAAATGATTTGTGTTTTGTCCCTACCATCTGTTGCCTGTTTTTCAGAAGTTGTTAATTCATCAAGGGACAATATTCCTTTTGCATCAGCTACTTGAAAACATATGGTGAAGGTGGTAGAAGTGGCCTCATCAAATCTTGTTACTGTGTGGGATGGCTTGACCACTCTTGAGAATCCTGGAGAGGTTTGTCACCCAGACCATTACAGTAAAGACAAATAATTTATTAATAATTATTTGGATAGAAGAATAGAGCCAAGAGCTTGTCAAGGATTTTTATGTTCTTAGTAACTTCAGTATGTAAATTAAGAATTTGACTGACATCTTAACATTGTTCTATTGAACAATTAGATCAATAGAACGGCTATTTTTTCCAGGGGATTATACTTGACAATAAGCAATAAGGGGAAAGGTATGATTCTCCACATATGAAGACCATGGGTTTGTTAGGACTTAGTGGGGAAGTATAGTATGACTACTGTAACAAAGCAATCTTCAGGAGCCAAGGAATCAGTGCTCTAATTACTTATTTTAGTTTCTGGTTTGGCAATTGGAAAACAGGAACATGCAAGTGCATGCATATATAATAATATGCCAGTGCATAGTTCTAGATGAAAACATTAATGATACAAGCAACACATTGCTTGTCCACAAATAAATCCTTTTCTGAAAGTAGACATCCATGTACCATGATCCATTTGGAAGACATATTACGAAGGAGAATCCCAGTTTCGTTACAATCAGGAGCTTTCCTAAAACCAAGCAGTGAATTCACTTTTACATAGAAGCAACTGTTAATAGAACAGGAAAATTCATATTCAGAGTTTGTCAACTCTTTATTTGAACAGAACAATCAAGGTCACAAGAAGTGAAAGAGGTTACAAATAGTTCTGATTAACTGAGCATCTCTTTTAAAATATGGTCTCACACATTTAAGGAAAAATACAGCACTTTGACAATGGTCTATGATTACCATCCTCTTGCCCAGCAGACCACATTGCTGGGCTGCCAAAAATAATCTATGAATACACCTATTTCTGTGTATTGGTATACTCACTGTCATCCGTAACGTGCTGGGGAGTTTAGAAGAAAACAAAGTTGCTCTAAATGAAAGTCTTGAAGGAAAGGATATGCATATTTCCTTTGTGCTGTGCAATTTTAGATTTTGCTTTCTATAGCAAAGCAAATTGTTTAATGTTAAACAGGAGATAGAATATATTGAATGTTGATGTGCCGGAGTAGAGGTGAGATAGACTGAGATTATATGTGCAGGTTGCAGCAAAGGCAAGCACCTGTCACTTTGGGAACTCTGCCAAAACAGTTTTGGATGGATATTGTGCTGAAGTGTTAAAAGTGATCTGAAGATCTTTTGTGGTTTCCTTCTTACTACCCAAAAAGAGCTTATTTCTAACAGTGCTATTTAAAAATGCATTGACTTCCAGTAAGTCAGACAAAACTGTCTTTTTTTTTACCTTTTCAGAAAGATCAAAACAATATTCATTTGGTAAATATTTGATTTCCTCTTTATTCTTGCTAACTGAACAGTCAAGAGATTTAAAAATGATTTACTTATACTGAACCCTCCTTGTCATGTTTTTCGGGTACAGTTGCAGTACTTTGAAATCACAAAATAAAATAAAAATGCTTTAAAATTATAACAAAAGTGGAGACTGCCAACAGAATAGAATTTTGATATAAGAAAAGTAGATATTGAGTAGACAAAAGTGAAGACATGGAAAAGGAATCAGGCTAATATTTCCAGAATACTGATGCAACCACTAAGAGGACCTTATTTCTTGTAGTTTCCAACTACTTTACAGTACAATCTCTGCATTGTAGGGAGCAGGCAAGATGACATGGGGAGAAGTGATCTCTTGAAGTTCACTTAGGTCTTAAATGGAACTATCAATGTTTGGCATTGTGTCCAGAAGCAAGAAGAGAGACAGAATGGTGTATTGATCAAGATGTTAGACTGAGACTATGGAGATCAAAGGTTCAAGCCTCTTAGTAAATCATGCAGTTTACTAGGCATATTTAGATCAGCCTTTCTTTCTCAGTCTGAGCTACCACACAGAGAAGTAAGGAACATGCTCTAGAACAGGGGTGTCAAACTCACGGCGTCATGGTGGTATCATGTGATGTATCTTGACTTTTTTCCCTTCGTTAAACTGGACATGGGCGTGGCCAGTGCATGATGCATCCGGCCCATGCACCACAAGTTTGACAGTCCTGCTCTAGAAGCTATCTTGTGCTCTCTGAGAAAAGGGAACATACATACAATAGGGCAGCTTTGACTGCCACTTTGAGATCTGAAGATACTAGACAGCAAAGTATCACTTCTTGAAGATAATGTAGTTGGAAGTACTTGAGAGCACTGCCACAAGAAAGGCTTGTGATATCTGATTTGATTTGCATCACTGGTGCAGCATAGGACAGCCTGAATACTATTCACCAGCTTAAAATGTGGAAACATATATAGCTAAACATTTCAAGATTTTTGAATTAAAGTTCTGAATAATTTCTATAGGCTGTGAAGAAGTACAGAAATATAGAAATATACATTTTTTTTCTACAAAGATGCTATGGGCTGAATATATGGTTCCAACAATTGTATCCAAATCATGATCTAGACTAATACCAAGACTACATGATGATTTATATGAATCAGGCCTAACTTCATTATAGCCACAGTGACATTGAAAGGTATAGAACCTTTAAATCACAATTAATTTGGCCTGTTGCACAGAAAGATCTAAAGCATGGCTAATCTAGTCTAGATCAAACCACTTATTGACTGCACATCTGTATTCCCCTATTCTGCAAGATCAAGAAGGGCTTATCCTAAACTTCTTAAAGTTGAGACATTGGAAAGTTTGGTGGAGAAGAATCTCAATTTTGATTGTGGCTGCATGTTTTAGGATTAAGGCTTGATCCTTGTGGACTAGTATCTGGCATTTGGATGTTAGGAATTTGTATTCTCTAGGTAAAACAGGCCAGGGGCTGTGGATTATTGCTTATTTAGCAACATTTGTCTGCTGAGAATGCTTCTTTCAACATCCAGTTGTGATTTTGCAGAACTTTTTGTAGTGCCAGTGTTTGTTGTTTCTGACATGGCAAAAGGTCCCTTATTTTGCTGATCCCCCAGTCCAAATGTATTGAGACTATAACTATCAATATTCCCAAACAGTATGTGAAATAGAATCTGAGGTATTGTCACCCAGTGCATCTGGAGGACATTACTGGGGAAGGCTGCTGTTGGTTAGTTGGTATTGATACCATCTGGGTAGCAAAAGACATCTTCATTTAGGGTGATATAAATCAGAGTTTCTCAGCCTTAGCAACTTTATAAAGTGTAGATTTCAATTTATTCTGTCCTGTACCTGGAGGCTTGTATTTAACAATGGCTGTTTTATATTTTAAAATAATTCTTGTTTTTATATACGTATCGTTTTACTTCATTGTTGTATGGCATCCAGAGTTATTTCTTGTGAGATGGATAAATAAATAAATAAAATAAACTCCTAGAATGCATGCTAGCTGAGGATTTCTGGGAGTTGAAGTTCACATGTCTTTAAATTGCCAAGGTTGGGAAACAGTGGTGTAAATGATTGTATGGGTGGGGGACATTAATACGACTGTGTCTGTTAACACCACTCTTCATATCCCTAAAGGAGATCAGATTATATTATGGTATTTAGGCAAATGGTAGAGTTGGCAGACCTAGGTTGCAGACATCCAAACGTTTACTAAAAAGAAGCAAAGAATTAAGGGCTTTCTGTACTCTAATTGTTGACTAGAGGTTTCCAGCCCAGATTTGATTGTTTCACCAAGTTTGGCATTTGCCTAAATAGCATAACCCGCTACTCTCCAAGTAAGTTGGATGAAAAACCCTATTATTTTCCACTATCATGATTGCCTTCATCTGTACATCTGTGGAAAATGGAAGAGTCTGTCTGATTTTCTGCTCATGAATATTCTCTAAGTAATTTCCTTGTACATTTATGGAGGGTGTGTTGAATGTTCTTTCCGTATACCAATTTTTCTTTTTGTTAATGGTTTTCACAAAGAAGCAAGAGCTACTTTTATATAGATGATGCTTTGCTACAAGTGTTACACCATCATACAATATTGCTCTAAAACGTTAGTATAAGAGAGCCCTCTAGTGATGACAGTGTTATGGTAGTTGAAGATAACAATAATAGATAATAACACAACATGGCTGCTTTCTGAATGTAAAATGAGCTGAAATTGAAAAGTGGGATGGGGGCTCACATCATTCACGATTGTTAATGATTTGATCCCCTGTACATAGTACACAGTTGATTTCTAAATCCTTCTCAACCCGCAAAGCTAATGGAAAAAAAACCCTAGAGCTTCAAGTTAACTTGTAGTGAATACTTATTTTATTTTTTATTTAATTTATAATTTATTTTTTATTTTAATTTATAATGTTTAAAAAAGGTCAAACTTAATTTTATTCAAAATTGCAAAAAAAAAAAGAAAAGCAACAGCCAAGTAAAAAGTTTTTCAAGTTTCCAACACTTTGTGTTTATGGTGTTCCTTAGGACACCAACATTCAATGAAAAAAATATCTGAAAAATGTAAAATGGCCCAAACATCTTTATTTAGGCAATAAAAAATTGCTTTTTAGTTTATTTTAAAGTTTGGCACCAGTTCTACAGAACATTTGTAGTATCCTACCAGTGATCCCTGGGCAAAAAGTTTGGAACTTTGTTCTCTGCTATAGATTCGGACTATGCTTGTTTTTTGCACATTTTTATTCTTTCATATATAAAAGGTCAGTTCTGCAGCCTTGATTTACTTCATATGAATATGATGACTTTTTTCATTTTTAATGTATCAGACGTTCCATATGGTTTTGGGTTGGATGGGCTGCTCAGCTGAAAGTGGCTGTTTGTGGGAAAATAAACTTTCCAATCTTGGAAGGAAAGCGTTGGATCTAAGCATTTTGCTTCATTAGAGCTGCAATGAGCTGCTCTAAAGTTGGATAATAAAAAGAGATTCTACGAGCAATTGTAACCATAACGGTATGGAGTAGACAAATAATGCCATCTATTGATTTTGTATTATATGTTCATCAAACTGTGCTGACTATTGCTGACAGGAACCAAAATGTCTTAGAGCACCAATGTTGAGAAAGGTCAAGGTTTCATTGAATGCAAAGGAATGTCGACCATATTTAATTTAATTTCAGAAGAACTTACATACGATTGCCCTTTTTTCTGCACTAGAGAACTTTGACAGATGGACATTTTCATGTGGACTGTCTTAAAATGGTGTTTATGCCGGTATCTGATTATGTTGTCCCATGAAAACAAAGTTTCATTGGAAGGAAACCCAGGAAGAATATTTTCTCTAATACTTTAATTAACATGAGCAATGAAAGATATTGTCTGAAGAGCAGCCAAAATCTGTTATTGCCAAATTGCCACTTGCCACTGAATACCATTCTTGCAGTCCCTTTTCCTTTAGACAATCCTTTTTCTATCATTCAATAGCTGTTCTCAGCCTTCTTTGTTACACAGACTAGCTATGATCTGAAGCCAGCCACACCATCCTAGTCTAGGTACTTCTCGCTTACTGACTACGTGTTCGGTGAACATTCAAAGTTACAACAGTGCTGAAAAAGGAGTTTTCTGACTGGTCCTCAAATGTGTGGCTGTTGCAGCATCTCTGTGGTCACAAGATCATGATTTGAGTGTTTGCCATGTAGCATGACTGAGAGCGTTTTAACAAACTGCATCACTGTTTGGTTTGGTGGTAGCAGTGCCTCAGATAGAAGGTCCATACAGAGAGTGGTAAGGACAGCTGAGAAGATTATAGGAATCTTGCTTCCTGTTATTCAGGATACTGCTTATAAGCACTATGTGCTTAGAGCTCAACGCATTGTTACAGGCCACACCCACCCACTTCACAGTTTCTATTGCGCCCCTCTGGGAAGAGGTTTTGAAGTATCTGTAGCAGGACTACTAGATTCTGTAACAGCTTTGTTCCTTATGCCACCCGCCTTGTAAACTTTTTTTTTTGCCATGTATATTCAAATTAGAATGTGATGTTTCTCTGTGTCATATATGTGTGTATATGTGAGTATATGTATAATGGTTGTCTTTTAAGAGATGAATGCAATGAAATTTCATGTTAATGTATGCCCATTAGTGTACATTTAAAGTGACAATAAAGTTTCTTTGTAAGCTCCCCACATGCAAAGTCAATGGGGAGGCTGGTAGGAAGTCACAGGTTGGCCACATGATGTTGAGCTTTAATGACCTGTGGTGATTTGCTTAACAACCACAGACAGACCTGATGATCTGATGTTGTAAGTAGAGTTGGAGATGTGCCTTTTGACTTTATGGTCAGGTTGCTTACCGATGGAGTTGCTGGTTCCAACTGTGGTCAGTATGTGAGGATTACCTGTAACAGCTGTCCTTAAGGAGGTTGCATTTTAGATATACTTAGCAAGTAGCAATACTTAGGTGATGGTGACTGATAGTGCTTGATTATTGATTTGATTTGATTTGGTTTGGTTTGAGTTATGAAGCCACCTTGATCCAGAATTGATCTTGGGTGCTATACAACTAAATCCAATATGAAACCTAAAATAGACAAAATAAGCAAGACAAAGATAACTGTCATAAATGAGAAAGACAAATCACAACTAAAATCAACAATGCATATTAAATAGGAATACTATTGAACTGTCCTTGAGCTTAGGGAGAAGCCCCCTCCCCCCATTTTAAAAGTTTGTTTCAAAGCCTGCAGAAGTCAAAGCAATCCAAACCTCCAGGAGAATGCTATTCCATTCCAAAGGGCAGGCATTGCATCAAAGAGTATTTCTGTATTTTTTGCCAAGAAAATAACATGGAAATGTTCCATTATTATAAGTTACATTAGACTTAAGGGAAATTTATCTTGTTTTTGCTTGCATTTAACTGATGGTTTGATACTGTACTATGTGTTCTTTTGGGTCTGTAAACAATCAGAGCATCATCTCTCTCATTTACAAAATTATCAAAGTTTCTAAAAATATAATGTCAATGTTCGTTTATCCCAAATGGGCATCCTCCAGATCCAAGAACTCTGGTCACCATAGCCCAATGTCCCTGCAGGGCACCAGATTGGAAAATAGCAATAGCATTTTCACTTTTATATACCACCCCATAGTACTTACAGCACTCTCTATGCAGTTTACAATGTCAACATATTGCCTCCAACAATCCGGATCCTTATTTTACTGACCTCAGAAAGATGGAAGGCTGAATCAACCTTGAGCCAGTCAGGATCGAACACCTGGCTGTGGGCAGAATTTGTCTGCATTCTAACAACTGCGCCACTACGGCTTTTATTTACTAGAAGGCTTTTCTCTAGCTTACAGTGCCTAGCTCTATTCGTAAAGGACAGGAATTATTCTCTAGCTTTGGAAATTGGCATTCAACAGCCTGTCCATTCAGGAGGAGCTTTGTTGCTGGTGCATCATGAAATTCCATGAATAGCTTCCTGTTTTCTAGATGCAAAGCACAGAAGTCTTTTAACAGTAAATCAAATACTTTAAAACATTCAATTTCCTTTTTCCCAAGCAGAGTTCAGCACCATTCCAAAGGCTTCTCTAAAGACAATTTAGGAAAGGTATGGACGGCTTCCACATGGAAGAGAACATACAAAAATATCCTCTTGTTTGCATTTCTGAGGTACTAAGTCGAGAGGACAAAACTCACCCATCCTTTTTATTTGGTGACGATCCTTTTCGTTGATGTCAGCAAATTGCGTGGCTCCTTCTAAAGAGTCCATTATGTCCCCCATTAGATTTAGAAGCCTTTCTTCTTCCTAAGAACATCTATTTTGTTTAGGAATTCACATCTAAATTTCCAGAGTATGATTTATCAAGGACAGGAAAATAAGCAATTCCTTTAAAACAATTCTTTTCTTCTTGGAATATCATAATGTTAGCCACCACAATGGGTCCACTGCCTTGCTGGATTCTTGCCAGCTAAAAACATCCTAGAGAAAGGACAATGTGACTTTGGATACAAAACAAACTGTGCCAAATTTCGGGCTCTTTTTCCACATTTTTTTCATCGCATCTACATCAGGACTAATGGAATCCATAATAAAATCCAATGTTATTTGTTGTTATTTGCCAGCAGTTCCCTTCCATCCTCATGGACATCCATGACAGATATGTATTCATACATCTCCAATTTTGGAACTTTGTCTTTGCACTCTATTGTCATATTTAATTCTGAAGAAGGCAGAAAGCACACAGACACCTTCTGTAATCTGATGGAGTCTACCTAGTCCACAAACTCACTTGTTATTTTTTTTTGGTGGGGCCCAATTTAACACTGACACAAAAGTTTGTTTGCATCTCCTGATTCTTAAAGACAGCAACAATCTTGCACTGTGAAATTATTTGAGATCAAGATACTCTCCAGGGAAATGCAATTGCTTACTCCCCTTTCTGAGAAGCTATGGGAATTCAGTATATGATACCAAAACCTTTTATTAGAGTTCAAAAATAGATAACATAATGAATAGGAATGTCAGTTTTTCATTTAAATCAAATGACAGACTAAATGAATCTGGAAAACATTGCAGTATATATTTATAATATATTTTTACAGGGAACATGTGACTTACATGACACATTTGTGTAGGTTGCATATAAAAATAGATTGCTTGCCATGAGCTGCACTCGCTGATGTAAAAGAGCAGGCAGTTGAGATCAGACAAATTGCTCACTTCATCTGACATTTCTGGAACTGCAATAAATCCTCAAGTCATGAATGACTTTTAGATTAGCCACTAGATCCTGATCTAATCAAAGGTCTAAATTCTACTCAGAACATATACAAAACAAGAGTTACTTTATGGAGGTTAAAAGACACTGATTCTAAACTGTGTTATGGAATCTCGTTCTTTGATTTTTCCTATGGTTGGAAACAGTAGAATTTTGTTAAGTGGTTGTATTCTATTCTACAGTTCTAGTTAGTTGCACAGCATATGTCTGCCTTCCCTTTTTATTTTAGTAAGAGTCAGCCACATTCTCCAAGTCCGAGAGGATTGGAGATCCTCTGTCACTGGATTGGAGATCCTCTGTCACTGGATTGGAAGAGCAAAAGTTTTTGATCCTAGCCTAGGCTGAAACTGCAGCATTAGTACTTAGGGCAGAAGCCCTTATACAAAATATTATTCACCAGCAAGGAAAGAATCACCTTAAAGAGGATTATTGGATGGCCATCTGCAAATGTGTTAAAAGTGGAAAATATTTAAGCTTTGTCACCCTATAGGTATAATATAACCCTGACATGGGCTCTTACTTATGCTTGGTCAGATTTAGCCTTTGTCTATCTCCAATTGTGTTCTAGATGTCTCTTTTGAGTTTCATCTCCCAACATTCCTCAGAGAACCAATATATACCTCATGATTGACACACAGGGAGGGGCTACTTAGGAAGAGTCTGATCTAGGTCCTTAACACATGCCTGTTCTAGGTAACAACCAATGCTCAGTTGAACCAGTCTTCTGACCCTCAGGAAAAATCTCAAGTTTCTCTGTAACTCTTATAGAGTCTATTAATCACCTGGAGCAGATTAATTTAACAAGTTTATCTTCCTATGGCAGGGAGGGCAGCACTAATGAGCTGAAAGGGTGATCAGAGATTATCTTTATTATAGTTACTGGTCATAATAAAGTGATTTGACCACAGAAAAAGACTGATGGTGATATGCATTATTTCATATCATAACAGCCCCAAAGCAAAAGACAAAAACAAAAACCCAAACCCAACCCAAAACAAAACAAACAAAACAAAAAACCACCCCCAATGTGTGATTTCTGGTAGTGTTGTGCTCCTGATGACTGGTAATGCCATATGTTTATGGAGATTCTCAGTCATCCAGGTCATGGCTGTCCCAGATGTGCTTTTTCAAGAAGCAACTGAACTTTCTTGTCTTCCTTTGAAAATGTTTCGCTTCTCATCCAAAAAGCTTCTTTAGGTCTGACTGGCTGGTGGGGATTGGAAGAATTTATACTCCTTGCAGACAGCTGGTCATTTGCATTCTTTTAGATAGTTGCTGAGGCCACTTGAAGGTTTATTTGTGTCCTCAGGGTCACCCGAGTAGTGCAAATGGGTGCTGAGCCTTCTGGGAACTGTTAAAAGGACTGTGTTGTAGACTGGAGAAATATGATGTCTTATCTCCCCCCCCCTCTGTTGTCAGAGGGCTGTTCAATTCAAACATAGATAGCTTGTTTGACCCCTCTTTCAAACCAGCAGTCCTTTCTGTTCAAAATGTGGACTTCGCTAAAAACAGTCTTCCATTCCCTACTTTTGAAAAAGCATCTTTGGGACATGGCATTGCCATAGTTGTTGGCTTGAGGAAAATTGATTATAGTCCCACAAACTATAAACTCCAGAGACTGCCAAAATTTGGGATGGAAGTCAGCAATTCAAGAAGAAGTTCAATCACTAGAAAATAACTGTTATGTAAGCATGCCTTAAGAGGGCCTACAGTGTTCATATTTTACTATAACTTAGCTTCTATTAGATGTCAGTTTGGGAAGAATTTCAAGATAAGCACAATAAATCTGCCTTCAAAACTAGCCAAAAGGAGAATCCCAAAAGTTCTTTGAATCTCACTCATATGTTTACTTGGGATAAACTTTTGTTAATCAAAATGATTTCTGCTTGTTACGTACTCACGGGGCATATGCTGTTTCATTGTTTATTCTGATAGACTTATTGCTTATGGAACCAGGGAGCTGGCTAGCACTCTAAGTGCATAATAAATAAAAAAACTGTAGAGGGACATTACACTCTCTCTAAATTGAGATGATTTTAACAAAGGAAGTTGATCCAGTGGAAAGTTTTGTAGATTTATTCACACTTCATCTAAAGTTGCTGGTGGTTCAGTAGTAAAGCTCAGCTTTTCTCAAAAGTTATTTCTCTTCAAAATAGGATCTAAAAGATTCCAAACTTACTGTATAATATGGACTGCAACAGCTAGGAGTTGGATCTTCCAATTTCATTCTCTAACATATGGATTTCCAACAAAGAATTTCTGCACCACTTATATGGAAAGTGTGCATCTTAGTAAGCGTTATTTTCTGAAAAATATTTTTTTCTCAGCCATTCCTAGCAACATAAAATTGAAGCTGCTGGAGGAAGCAACCGAGCTGCCGGTGCACCGGTGATGGCCTCAGAACTTGTTGAGGAGGCCAGTGAGCTGATTAAATCTCACTCCCGGGGGATGCCCCCCTAACCCGGGTCTAGGACAAAAATTAGAAAAAAAATTAGGACTGCCCCTGTCCCCCTCCTCTGTGACGGGTTTTTTACCAGGAGAGGGGGTGCAGGACAGGGAGG
>JANHFL010006469.1:164465-192326 GCA_032468155.1 Oxyrhabdium leporinum | reverse complement strand
GGATTTGAACCGCTAGATTGAATCAGCAGAAGTGGCCTGCAGTTCAACACTCTAACCACTGCGCCACCTAGGCTCCTAACCAGGGACCTTTAGAATTAGGTTAATTCCCAATCTAGGGGATGCTATTGTTGTTATTTCCTTGTGGCTTAGCATGTCATGCAAACCTAATGGACCTCTTATGATCCAATGTCTTGCACAATTCCAGAAAATGGATTGCATTAATAGCCAAGGTAATTGTGTTGTGAGAATTCTGTTATCCAGTAGTAACTCTTTACTTTTGAAATTAGCAGCACACCAACATGCCAATGAGATCAAAGGTCATGCAAGTGGTAGAAGATCAGTTAGCAATGGCAGAGAAAGAAAAGTCATGAATGGAGTGGAGTGGAGACTGAGCTTGTATATCAAGCTTTTAATGGCCCCATAGAATGCTATACTTAGGCTGTCAGAAAGTCTTGGATTTTGAAAGAGAGATGGAATATATGGATATACATGGTTCTCCTTCTTTATGCACTAGAGCACCCGAGTGGGGGATTCTCACAGACTACAGCAGGGGTCCTCAACTCCCGGGCCACAACCCACTACCGGGCCTTGAGCCTTTCAGAACCGGGCTATGGAAGTGGTGGGCAAGAGTGTGTGCATGCACTCCATTTGCATAAGCAGTGGGTGCACATGCCTGCCACTCATACAAATGGGGTTGCACATGTATGCATGCATGAGCCCACCACTCACATGGAACTATCCTTCTTCCCTTTCCTACCTGGACTCAAAACCAGAAAGGTTGGGGAACTCTGGACTACAGCATGCTGGCTGGGGGATTCTGGGAGATGAGGTTATAGTATATAAGTAGTATATCTTATAGTAGCCAAAGTTCAGAAACCCTGGACTAGAGAACTACAGAACCTTCTTACTGTAGAAATCTTAAGATCTACTCCATTTTATGGTTTCACGGATACTATAATTATTACTGACCAATAAGAGGCTCAGGTTTCTGGTTTCATTCTTATTGAAACTTGTTATGCACAAGAAACATCCTAGTAAGGGATCCTAGCTTATGGGGACTTCCATCAAAGGTGAAACCAGTCCCACAGTGCCTCTTATTGGGTCGGTTGCATTATATTGAGAGAATGAGAAAGGCTTTTAAAAGATGGGAGAGGGAAGAAAAAGAGAGAAGGGAAAAACCTAAGAGATTTTTAAAACCAGGAAGGAGAGAGGAAAAACAGATGCCATGAAGTGGAGTATAGGCTCTGATTATTGTGCCAAATTGAGATTAATGCAATTCAGACTTTAATGTTAATATGTCCAATTTGCATTTCCCAAACCTATGTCTTAACCAGAATACAATTATCTTGTTAATTTTTCTGTTTTCCTGCCTCTGGATATGTAATTTGTACACAATAGGTGTGTGGATAAACTGATCATAGGGTTTTACTTGGGGACCAGGTCTGGAGTGTCAAAAATGGCCTGAACTGAGACACATACGTTCCTGTTTAGTCTGGATCTCAAACCAACATTAAAATTAAAATATATTTGTCTCATTGTCTGACATATATAACAGACAAACAATTGTTTTAATTTTCAGCAAAATGGAATGAAAGCAGCACGTTTCTAAGGAAGGTAGACAAAATTTCATAGAAATTAGTGCAGGTTTTTCAAAAAATATGTTTCTTTGAAAATTGATGCTCTGAGGGCAGGAAAAATATATAGGATGATAGAAATGGCTGCTTAGGGCATGGAGTCCAACCCCCTGTTCATTGCAGGAATCCACATTAAGGCCCCGCTCAAAATAACTGGCTAGCTTCCAGATGAACATCTCCAGTGAAAGGAAGCTCTTGTGATGATATGTGGGAATGAATGACCGAGGGAGACAAGGGAAAGAGCTGCAGCCAGGGGAACAGCAGCTTAGCCTGCAAAAGGAATGTGGACAGGGCAAAAATCTCAGAAGGGACCCTCCCTAGTTTCTTGGACTGCAAAGTTGATGAGGGAGGAATGTACTTCGAGTCTGGCAAAACTCTGTTACTAAACTTACATGATAAAGGTTACATTAATAAAGTACAATTAGTTCATTTGGTCAGGCTTCCCATCTGGACTACCTTGTTAGGCTGACATCAAGCCTCAGTGTATGTTACTTCCTCCTTGGAACTCTAGCTTTAATATCTTTTTCAGAAATTCCCACCCACACTGAGTAGCTTTTCCTATCACTTTCTTTTGTTATGGAATCCTACTTATCCTTGCCCTGAGCTTATTAAAATTGTACATTTTGAAAGTCCAGAATAATGTTCAGCTATATTTAACTTCACTTTCCCAACATTCCTGCTCCTTGCACTTTGTCGATTAAGTTTTTCTGCTAACCTATTGGTTAATGACAAGTCATTGTGTCCTTCTCTCCCCCCCCCCCCACTTTAAGGAGAACGTTTTCAGCAACACAAGCCAGAAATTTCCTGAAGGAATCATGTTTGGCAGAATTTGCTTCCCAGCAGGTGCTGAGGTAATTAAAGTCTTCATTACTTATTCATGCCTCTGTGAAGGATCTGCAATTTGCTTTAGAAAGCATCTTCTACACCTTTTCCTTAATTTGAGAGGGGGGGGGGGCTAATACACAGCAATCATAGTATTGCTTTTATTTGTTTCTCTACAGATTTTACCCCTGAAGCTTCATAAATTAATCCCAAATTCATTCACTTGGGTTTCTAAGCAAATGTAAATACTTTTAACGTAAAATGCAACCCCTCCTTCCTTTCTATAGCTTCTGCTCTTTTTTGGAGAAACTGTATCCATGAAGACATTCAAGCTCTGGAAAAAGTACAGAGAAGAGTAACAAAGATGATTAGAGGTCTGGAAACTAAAACATATGAAGAACAATTGCAGGAATTGGGTTTGTCTAATCTAGTGAAAAGAAGGACTAGGGGTAGCAGTGTTCCAATATTGGAGGGGCTGTCTCAAAGAAGAGGGAGGGTGTCAAAGCACCTGAAGGCAAGATAAGAAACAATGGATGGAAATTAATCAATGAGAGAAGCAACTTAGAACTAAGGAAAAATTTCCTAACAATCAAGCAGTGGGATGGCTTGCCTTCAGAAGTTGTGGATGCTCCACAACTTTCAAGAAGAGACTGGACAGCCATTTATCTGAAATGGTACAGGGTCTCCTGCTTGAGCAGGGGGTTGGACTAGATGACCTCCAAGGTCCCTTCCAACTCTGTTATTCTGTTATTATGGAAGTCATGCCACTGGGTCTCTGGTATACCACCTAATCATACTTTCCCTCTGTACATAATCTTGTTCATTTCCCATACCCTGGCCATTAATGTATAGACAAAGGAGATGAACTTTATGAAGTAACATACTTTGTGATTGGGTTAATAGGCCCCATTATCATTTCCAGTTCCATATATAGATTTAACCCTATGTAGATACTTCAGCTTTGATTCTCTCCCTCCCTCCCTCCATCTCTCTCTCATCCCTGTAGATTAAACCATTTTCAGTCAAGCATGATCCAGGAAACCAAATCTCTCTCTCTTATCATTTATGAAGCCAGTCATTTATTTTCAGGATGTTCTGATCCAATTTTGTGGATTCTAAAGGTGGATGAGAGCATAGCATGTATTCTTAAGGATCATTATTTTTTTTCATAGATCTTCAGAATACATAGTGATATAGTTGTAGCTATTTCTGCAGTATGGTTCCCCCTGCATGCTTTAACGGAAAGAGTTAACTGCCAGTTTATAAACCTTATAAACTATATCACATCCTTGATCCTTGCTCCTAGCAAGCAACCACACAGCATACTTTGCAAGCTGATGGGTTTAATTGCAACACATTTGTTTCAGTTCTCATTGTGGATCACCAACTACCACAACTTTTCTCTCTGCCTTTGAAGAACCTTCTGTCTGATCTCCTGTCCCCCAATGCTCACTTTCATTTTCTTGAGACTTCAGAGGCTATTTCTTTACCAAGAACCTGAAATCTGATTCTGAATTTTAATAGGGCTAAATGTCATCAACAACTCTTCTTTACCATTCTTGTTCATTGTGCTTTTTCATATTATTTGATTCCCTTCTTTACAGAGAATTCCTTCCTCGGTTGACATTCAATATAGTATAGCAGTGATTCTCAACCTGTGGTCTGCAGACCCCTGGGCCTCCCACAATGTCTTAACAGGGGGTCCATGAAAGCTTGAAGAAATATTATGATCTAAATCTTCAATAAAATCTTGGGGGTCCATGACCATGGTCTGTGGCTATAAAAGGTATTTAAAGGAGGTCCATGGTGAAGAAGAGGTTGAGAACCACTGTGGTATAGCTTTTCTTTGACTTAATAAAATCTTGTATTAATTGAAGTGTCACCTCTAACTGTTCCAATATATAAAGATTAAAACCGGTAAGGCAAGAATTCCAGACTAGAGATGATTGTCAATGAAAACATGCAATAACTACTCCCATTCAAGGCTATCATAAATGACCTAGGTATCTGTTAATTAAGAAGTTGGGAAAAAGAAGGCTAGAGCTTAAACTTTGAGACTATAAAAGTATTTTATATCTTGGCACCAGTAGTGGACAATCAATGTATAGCTTCATTTGTGTCTACAATCATGTCTAATCTGATTCTATAAACATTCAGCAGGTGCCTTATGGCTGAAAAAAAAACAGTCAAAAGCTTTTGGACTTGAAAGAGCACAAGGAACACAAGCCAATGGCTTAAAATGTAAATGCTGGGGCTGACATACACCCACACACCCATACACATACTTGATTTCTATGGTAGAAGGATCTTCTGCATATATGTGACTCCTTCCTTATGCTACATAAAGTAAGTAATCTAGGAATGTCAAGCCTTTGAAATTTTTGATGTAATCTATTTCCAGACCATGGGGTTGAATTGCTGGAAAAGCAGAAATCATTTGGATCTGAATTCTGCTGCCACCAGTAGAACACTTTTATTTTTTTCTTGTTCTCTCCTAAATCTCTCATTATACAACTACGCATTGCAGATTTAAAGTAAAATAATTAACCCTCTTAAATTCTGCTGAACTATTGTTTGCTATCCTTGTTTGCTATTTTGACATCAAATTTGCAAAAAATTGTCTATTATCCGTTTTGTGTGGTACCATAATGCCAAGGATAGAAAACAGGGATTGGAGAAAGGATAAGTTATTAAATACAGTTTCCTGACATTGTGGGTTTTATAATTTGTTAAACAGAAGGACTCAAATAGCTATGCAATAGAACAAAGCTAATACTGGGAAATGAGAAATTGAATGGCATTGAACTTGTCAGATTCATTCATCTCTCTGAACAGATAGATTCACAGTGCGCTATATAGCTGATGTCTCTGCATTAAAAAAACAAAAACACAAAGATAAATAATCCAAAATAATGGACAGGAATACACACACTGCTCTGTTCTTGAGCATAATTCTGCTGGTCTATTGCCATGGAGAAGCAACACAGTGATTGAGTTTTAACGCAGATGACATTTAAAGGTTTTTTTTTTTTTACATCTTCTCAGAGTTGTCTCAAATTCTGAAATGTGTTGACTCATAGTGAACAGCAAAACAGATGGTAGTTCTCAGAGTTGAAGAACCCATAACAGCATTCTTGATAATCTCATAAGTCTTTTATCTTTATTATTATTTGTATCTCAGATATTTTGGATTGCTGAAGGTCAAAGAAAAGTAAAATATACAATGTAGATTTAGGAGAGGAAAAGCTGTTTTTTATATTTCCCGATTTATAAATATGCCTTTCTAATGATATGACATGCTGATTTGTATGTGTTTTAATCTAATATCTGTTCATTAGGACACAATATTTTATTTTTTTATTTATTTATATGATTTCCCATGTAAAATAAAATGGTGTTGGGAGACACACATATCTTTACAAGGTTGAGAGATGGTCAAGGCTTACAAACACCATGCCCTTTTGAACCTCTCTTTAAATAAGATTGTCTGTATTTAAGATAAGAACTGTTTGATCCGCTGCTATGCAGAAAGATAATTCTTTGTTCTTTTATATGCAGATGAAACACTTTTCCCCTGTGAACATCAATATTACTATACCACATCTTATCTTACTTTAGTTTTTATGATCCGGAAAACATTCATGATGGAAAATAATTTGTGAAAGCCACTGGCAAGAATCTCTCCAGTATCAAGTTGTCAAGTTGATTTCAAATAAGGAGGCAGAAACGCAAAGAAAAAAAAGTTGTCAATTTTTTAAAAGTCACATATCTGGAGGAATATATATATATATATATATGATATAACACTGAAAAAAATCTAAAAATCAACACATATTGTAAGCAAGGTATTGTAAACAAAACATCAATGCTGTCAAATTGTATGGCATTGAACTGTAGCTAAATTGCTCAGATGGATTAATGAATTATAATAATCAGAGCCTCTTCCTCTTGCCAAAACCATGTTGGGGGTTCATCTAAAAGCAGAAATGGAAATGAACTTGATTAGAATCCAGGATGAATCTGATTGTTATGACTTTTATGATAAATATTGGTATCAAAGTGAAATTTTCCACAGCATATACCTAGAATATGCCATATATATTTGCTGACATCTACTACTGTAAAATGGTTTGACATGGTCTAGGTTCACATATGCAGGTCTGAACAAACCTAATGTATATTGTAAAGTAATGTAATATAATATAAAGTTAAAAAGTGTAGCATAACATCACATCACATCACATCACAAGACAACATAACACAACATAACACAACATAACAACATAACATATAATAAAACAATACAATGCAACATGATATATATTATGTCTAAATGCTAGAAAAATGAGTAAAATGTTATGAAAGAGACATTATTACTTCTCTGAGGAATGCATGGTAGTTGTGCTCTAAGTATTTTGCTGAAATTCTGCTGTATGCTTCTGAATTATTTTTCTTATCTATGTCTAATAGAAAAACCCAAATGTAATATCCAGTTGGGTGAAAAATGCTTACTGTATAGAGAATTGCAGTATTTTTTATTTTGCCAACTTCAACATTTTAAAAGTATAATAGTCTCATAAACAAAGCTTTCTGCCACAGGACATGGCCACAATGTTCTCCTTTAAATTGTATCTCTCTGGGACAAAAATCTCTTTAGTTGAGGTTGCATTTGAAGCCAGCTCTATTTCTTAATTGCTTTAACAGAATGACAGAAAAGCAAAACACATGAGTGCAAATAAAACAAAACAAGGTACAATAAGTCAAATACCATCAAGTAACATTAAAAAAATAAAAAACATCTAAATAAAATACAATATAAATATGTAATAATTATGTCTATATAAAAATGTTCCAACACAATTTTTAAAAAATGAATGCCCAGAATCATATTGTTCAATCTTTCCTTTGGTTACCTTAGTAAGAAAATTCAGCCATAAAATTCTGCCAGGAGACATGATTAAAGCATGAGAATAAATGTAGCTTCAATTTAATTGTACCTGCAACGTAAGAAAATCAATACCAGACCTTTTAAATATCTGTTGAAAAGCCTAGTAGAGTCCCTAAATATTTTTCTATGAACTAACTTTGTTTTAAGATAAGAACTGTATTTCCATTCAAACCTACTGATCCAGGAGCCCTCCTAGATTATACCCAACTCCCTAGATTATAGCCAACCAATTCAGCACTCAGAGATGAACAGCTTTCTCAAAGAACTGTTTTATTGAGTACATCATTTTGCCACACATGAAAGCAAAACCAACTCTTAACTATTTCCCACAGTTTTAGAATAATTAAATAGTTAACTCCCTCCCTCATTATGCCAAGTCACATTGTCCAATTAGGTGTTCTCGTGTCTCCCTGGCAACTCCTCTTAGTCTCTGGCCAGCATCTGTTGAGATGACCTTGGTTCCCACAGGATGATCTGTTGTTCTTGTCTGATCTGACATTCCAGCCTCTCCCCCTTCCCATACTACGTGGCAAGCTGAGAAATGGAAAGATAGCTGCAGCAGACTTGATCAGTTTTGAAGTTGACAATCATCTTGTACCACTTGGATATTTCTTACAAAATACTATTACCATTATTTCTGGAGCATGCACAATTGTTATAGCAGAATCTATAGAGCATTTTTTTTTTAAAATCAAGAACTTAATCCTTGGTCTCTTTTGAGATCTTTGATTTCGACAAGAGCATGGAAAGTATAATGGTTTATATTCTGTAGACAGAGAGATGCTTAAAAAGTTCTATTTTAACTGAACATTACATGCCCTAATAGGCCAGTGAGGAATTATTTTGAATTGCCTGAAGAGCTTTGGAGTTGCATGGATAATTCTCTTGGTTGAGGCAAAGAAGCAGTGCAATCGATGCTGTTGAAGCACTTTGTGTCATTTTGCAGTTTGCCTGCTTCTTCTTCCCTTCAGGCAGCATCCTTTGACCCTTGCAGAAATTGGAAGGGACTTCTTTCTTTGCCCTGCTCTGCTTCACCAGCCTTCTTCAAGATTTCTCTGACACTTCTGGTTGTCCATAAGTGTCATAATCTACCAAATCTTATACAATGAAACATTAAAAAATAATGCCAAGGAAGAACATGTGCCCCGAGGAGTCAAAAAGCAAGCATATTCTTGTTTAGTTTAGTTGTCTCCATGTAACAACCAAATTAATGCTTGAATATATGAACAGACCACACTCCAATCCTGTAAATGATTATTCTTGCAAACTTTATCCCATGCCACAATTATAAATGAAAATTCTCACATTTGTAGTTGCAGAACAATTATGTGAAGTATCCTGTATTTCTATGATTGTGCCATAAAATGTATTAGAGCCATCCAATTATCCATTTGCTTACAGCCAAAATTAAATAATAACCATCCAGAAATTCTTATTCAACTATAACATTTGAAGTATTCTTAATTATTATAGTTAGTCCTCCGGCTAGTTCAGAATAACCACTTGTGTTATCTGATTAGCTCATCCCTTGTAAGTCAATGCTTTTTGTCAGGCAAATATGAGTTTCTTGCTAAAATGCTACTTCAGGTTCAGCGTTTTCAATTGGTAAAAAAAGTTTAACTTTTCAGATATACCTTTTCCTTTTTAATGCAGATAATGACATCATTATAAAAACCAAATCACTTTCGATTGCAAGGATCTAACACGATTCTGAGTCAAGGTCAGAATAACAGCAGCACAATATTTTAAAAGTTGAGGCATGCTTTTACTTATGCAATACAGGTAGTCCTCGACTTACACCATTTGTTTAGTGACTTTAGCAATTTAACAACTGCTTTTTTTAGCAATGGAGAATCTGGCCTCAATTGTACGTCAAGGAGACTGGTAACTGCCTTAAGGAGAAAAAAGCCATAATAATGTAAAACAAAGATACCATTAAAGATAAAAAAGACTATAGAAGATTCCACAGTAATATAAATAGGGAAAAACTGGAAAAAAATAGAACATTTAAAAGGGGGGGGATAAGGGTAGAAAATATTAAAAATATACAAAACCTATTTCCAAAGAAACTCCTATCACAGATATGTATATATTGCAGATTTATCTATTATTCTTTTTCCTAAACTGAAAATCTGGTTTACTTTAAAGTAAAACAAAAACAAAAACAAACCTTAAGTACTGTATTTCATACTTGGCTATAATGGATAAGCAATTATGTGAACTTTTACTTTCCACAATAGTCAGAACATTGGAGAATACAGGAAGTAGGTTTTATTTGTTACCTTCAAATATCATGTTCTTAGTGCTCTTTTATTCCGTAGAAGGCAGGTCAAGAAAGCCTTTTTCGCTGGCATATTCCAAATCCTTTGCTTAGTTGAAAAGCTGCAGGAAGTATCACACACAACTCTGAAAAAGCACCATCACCAAAGGCTTTGAACTGTGATGATTTACATGTGGATGGAAGTGCAACAATCAAAAATTCTCCACCATCCTGTTTAAAACACTTTTGGCAGATGTTTCTTGATGGCAGTTGAAAAACTACTCATCATTTTTTGCATAAGGTAAACTTCTGGGATGTTTACAGCTTACCTTACAGTAAAGCTTTTTTCAATGTTGTGTCTTGCCTCTCAAATACTGGAATCCTTTTTCATGAGATTCTAGCCTTATTTTTTGCATTCTTTCGAATTCCTCTGCATTGCTTCACTCTTCTGTCATGCAATTCAGCCTTCAAGTCATATTTTGAAATCCTTCTTATTGGCTGCAGCATGACAGCAATTCAGAGATCTTAAGTTCACCTGACTTAATTCTACATGGAAATTCAAGAGAGAATCAAGGTTCTCTGGACATCACCCAACTAATATTCAATGGGGCTATCAGCCAAAGCAATTCATCCACAGAAGACATCAGATAAAATTTATTGGTAGGACAAATACTAGTATAAATGAAATTCCTTCCAAAAAGATTTGGTGATAACTACTATTTTAAGTTGTTTTTTGGAAGGTTTGGGTCAATTAATGGAAGGGAGGTTTAGCTATTAGAATTAAACCAAATGTTAATGTCAAGCTTTCAGCTTAAAATGGGACAAAGGAAAAGTTTTCTTAAATCCCACTCAGTCCCCATTTCTCCCAAAAATATATTTTGGAGGTCAGCCTCTTTGAGAAAAAACATCCACCCAGAAGTCCTCTTAAATGGCTGCTAGAAGTAGGATAGAGGTTTTTTTTTAAAGTAGCCATCACTGGAATTGAAAAACATGACTCTATTAGTTAGGTTTGGTTTAGTTTTCCTCAATTTTGAAAATCACAGTTAAAAATGAACACATGGTGAGGAAATTAAATCAAAATGTTCTCAGTTGACAGATCTGGCCTATGGAGCTTTTCAATCAGATTTCTTTCAGGAGTCTACTTCAGCGACAATTTTTCAGAGGCACTACAAAACTCTTTATGTGGGGCACTTGTTCAATTTGTAAGGAAGGGAGATGAGTTCAAGTTGCAAGTAATAGATATTCCTTACATCTTTTCCCTCCCTCCCTACCTGTATATGACATATGGTGTATCTGCAGCATAGTATTTATACCTGGGCTGGAGATTGTCTTAGAGATGATATAGTGGCACTTCTCAGTAAATGTGTGTATGAGAGTAATCAAAGGCATTTTCTGGCACATAAGTCTATTTTTGAATTTATGGGCTCTAGAAAACGTTGTTGCCAGGTAATTCCAAATTTATGAAAAGGGTACAAGGGACTCATTTGTTACAAAATACTATGATGATTCTGAAGAAATAACTTGAGAGAAGAAGTGCTAAAATTACAGAAATCTGACTTTTTGACTTTATTTTGTTAGCACAGTTTCATTCTTACAACATCAAGCTTCAGTACTTTGAATTCATTTTGCTGACCTCTGAGTTCATTTCAGTGCATTGTCTTGTATCAGGAAAGAAATTTAATGGTGGCAATATTTTTTTTTCCTGCCAAGTAAAATTTTCACATGCACACCCAAGTAAATTCTTCATTTTAATTTCATCATTGATTAATATTCTCTCTCTTTCTCTCCCTTTAATCTCATGTACTTGCAAGATGAAAGGGCAATTGTTGAAAGATTTCCTCCAACAGAAAGATAACAAGTGATTATTTGCTATGCAGGGTTTTTTTTTAAAAAATATTTTAAAATGCTTTGGATTTATTGTTCAGGGTTAAATATACTCCCACATAAATACCATAAGGACAGAGTGAGGAAATATTAATAAGTAAGTAAATAAGCAAGTAAATGTACTGTTGTAACTACAGGTCATAACATATAATGTGGCATAAAATACAGTAAAATAACAGTAAAATATTGCAAAACAAAGTAATAAAAGGAGTATTAGATATAAAAAGATTATAGCAAAATAAAGCCAGTACTACAGCTAAGAACTTAAGTATTTCCATGTGAGTTTAAATGACAACAGAGCAAACATAGCAATTTGATTGCTGACAGTTGAAAATACATCTGCAAGAAAATAGTTCAACTTTTCAAAATTGGAGCCCCTGAATTGGTTCCAATGGCAATCCAGTACTTTGTCTATGATTTTTCTGCACAACCAGAAAGTGGAGGTAATTTTGAAGCTTTTCAAGTGCTTTGTTTAATATATGAAAGGTTTCAGATATATATAGACACGGATGGTTCACCATGTTCCTTATTTCCACCTTATCTTCCTTACTGAGGACACATACTTAATAGCTACTAAAACATAAAAATAGGATAATTTTTGGAGCCCAATGAAAGTGGTAGCAGGAATTATATTGGCAATTTATGGCAAGAAGGAAATGTTGTCCCAAGCATCCAGAGCATGATGCCATTACTAGGATGTACCAGCAGAAGTTGGACTGAAGTTTCTAGAAATCAATGACATTCTCAATTTCATACCCTTCAAACCAGACAATGAAATTGCTAGTGTGTGTTAGCCCAGCCCAAATAATTATTCCATGTCTCACTATGGACCAAGATCCAAAGAATCCTGGCATTTTCCCCCCGGCTAGCTGAGGAATCTTTCCTTATATTTCTCAACTTGGAAGCATTTTTGAAACCAAAGGGGATTTCAAAACAACAGATTTTATGCCAGGCTAGTGAGCTGTCAAAGAAAAATAAATTCCCCTAAATTTGTATTGGGTTGGGCAAGTGTAAATCTCTGAGTTTGCCAAAACAGCTCTTTGGATGCTGACCAAGGCCAGGGTTCCAGCCCCATTTTCACAGTTCAACATGTCTGGTCTTATTTTTAATTGTTTCCTTGTAATCTCTCCTCCCTGCCAAGCTGTAGATTGTTTCACAGTTTATATGGGTTATCAGCATTAAATGGTTTCCTTTAAGGAACATCCTGGCTCCTGAAAGTTGCTTCTTCCGGAGGGTTGGAGTAGTTATTTTGAGTGAAGCTGAGTGCCAGGGACAAGATGGGACAATGGACAGCCTGTTCTCTCACTGAGGAGTTTTGAAATCAATGACTCGAAGTGGAATTTGATAAACAGCAAGGAGAAGATACTGCATCTTTATTTACTTATCAACTAGTCTTATTCAGATGGAATTGTTTGCCAGAGAGACTTTGCTAATCTAGAGTTCGGTTCAATAACTGAGTTGCTTTGTAGATCTGCAAGCAATGAAACTGATCTCAAGCCATTGTACTATGTGGTAATGAATACACCTTCAAATGGCGCCCAAGTATGAGTTGACAACCAGTGTATCATAAGTGATGTTATCTGCTTTAGTTGCTGGCTGCACTACAAACTCCAGAAAGGTAGCTCCAGATACAGTTTGGCAAGGTTGACTTGTTCAAAATGAGGATAGTTGCCAAATCTCCTAAACTTTTCAAAGGCATTTCTAGCCAACCTGGTTATCTATCTCTGTAGGTGGCCTAATATATTGACTGATGCTCATCATCTATCAAGTTGGTGGTGTTTCTTAAAAGAAATATACATAGATTTTATTCAGAATGACCTCTCTTTGAGTTATTGTTTAGATCTTCCAATGGCACATCCATCATCACTGTAAGTGAATCCACCCACCTTGCTGCTGCTCATCCTCTTTTTCATCCTCTTTCCAGCATTCTTAAATTCACAATATGTTTGGAACATATGGAGGAGTAGGCACTAGTAACAAAGCATACAGTATATAAGAAATGAATATGTTTGAAGATCATTCCAATACAACCATGATATTGTCACACAGTGTGGCTATTACAGTAGCTATTGATTGATTGCCAATATATTTTTGAGTATGAAAGTCTTAGAAGCCACTTATCCCAAGTAAATTTTGCCCTTCTGATTCAGATAAAGAGTGAGTGTCTGTTGAAACTCTCCTCCTATCAGGAAGTATAATAGGAGGAGGCACATTTTGGGTAGCTATTCTTTGAAAGAACAAAAACAGGCCCTACTATTATAGCCTTCTGCGCAGTAGTTTAAAAAAAAACAACTGTTTTTTTCTAGGAGGATTTCAGTAATTAAGCAGCTGGTGGAAAATTAGCACCACTATTGTTTGTTACTATTTACTGCTTATTTGTGGGGGTTTTTTGTTCCTTCTATTACATTTTGATTCTATATACTGCCTAGGGTCTCTGGGAGAGGTTATTTATAGAATGAATGAATGAATGAATGAATGATTCTCTTGAATTGTGCTTGAGTCTTGATGACTCCATGGGTGTGTCCATGATGTTGTTTTCTTGGAAAAACTATGGATGGTGTTTGTCATTCCTTTTTTTCTGGGATTTTTAAATGATATAATCACAGTCTAGTCTACACCACAGGGATTTCCTTATTACTTTCTATCCAAGTACTAACTACTAACTAGATCTGACTCTGCTTAGCTTTTTTTAAGAACCAGGTCAGCTAGATGCTGTAGAGCTACATGCTGTAGATAAATTAAGTTTATCTAATTTAATAGATATGAAGACAAACACAGGGATTTGATATTAGATTGTTATGGCAAAGCCTTATTTATAAAGTCAGGTTTTCTGTTTGCATTAGGTGCAAGGAACAAGCAAATATGAAATATACTTGTTAAAAATGAGAGTTCAAAATTATTTCTCTTTCTAGCTTGCACCCTACACTTGCTGAGATCATTAAGATGAAGTTTTATGGGGAAAAGGTCATGTTGGCAACAGGGCCAATTAATTAAAACTAGACAATACTTTAAGGGCAGGTATTTTGCCCATTTGGTTCAGGTGCAATTCTCAGAATTTTACGGAAACCTGGGCGACATTGATACCAGGCTCAATCAGTGAAATGTAAAATCAAAGTGGAACTTACAAAGTTCAAACTCGTTTGTGGACTGCAATAACATTTGATAGAAAATCTGGAATACATCTGGTAATAAAGCAATGCTCTTTGGACTTTGGAAAGTTTAGGGGAGATTTCTTTGGGTTGGCTAGGTAATAAGGATGTGTCATACAGTACTTCAGATTTGATCTCCAGCTGTTGCAAAAATATTGAAACATCTTCTGGAGATCAAATCTGAAGTGTTGTATGGTCTAAAATTTGTTTTGTATATTTCTGGGGTCATCATGTCATTCTAGGAAAGGATGCACTTGCTTTACAGTGTTGCAAATAGGAGCTGTATTCCTGCTTCCCTGTGCTGTCAAAAAACTTTTGGAATTCAAATCCAAAATGCTGTATTGGTCAAAAATGCTGTATTGGTCACCAAATGCTTTGGTGTTCCTGAAGATCCATGACATATTTGTTATCAACAGACTTAAAATAATAATGAAAAAAACTTTATATTAACTTTCAGTGCATTTCATATTCTTGATAACATATAATTTCATGGATTTAGAAATGGGAGTTGTTTCTGATTAATAAATATACTTCTATTTATTTCTGTCATCTCAAGCAGAGGGCAGGGCATCATTTGATTCCATGCTAAATCCTACAGAATAATTCTATGGAGGATCATTCTGAAAAATTGAAAATAAGCAGTTTCCACCCTAATTTCCCCAAGCTTCTGTACTATACCAAATCTTGGAAAAATCTAGTACTACACAACATATCCTTGAAAGGAAAGTAACCCTTTTACTAATCTCAGGAGCATCTATCTACCATGCCTCATTTTTCATCAGCATAATTTTAAACATTGTGGGGTTATATTTCTTGGTCATGAACAAATGACTTTTTAAAGACTCTTAAACATGGATCCAATCATCCCTAACTAGTCTGATTTTTCAAAATTTTTGCTAAAACGAACAAACCTGTCAAAGCATAAGAAGCAGGGGGAAGCAATACTGAAATGATCAATTCAATAGCTATGCCATTAAAAATACAGGAAACCTGAAATGTGTTTGGCAATACTTAACCTTTTTTTCAGTAGAAAATTTGGTAAACTATTTAATTACCACAAGATCTAGGAATGAATTTGTTATCTTTCAACAAGTCATTATGTGTAGTCTTATTAAGTCTGATTTATAGTATTTCACTTTGTCAAATTTTCCCCCCACATATTTCATTTGTTGTTATAATATTATATAAATATTGAAATTTGTGTTGATTTGATATGCATTGTTCTAACAACAGTGTTTTACCTATAGCTAATAAGCCAAGCAAAGGTGGGATTGGAGTGTGGAGGGAAAGTGTGCTATGATCAATAAAAATGTTCTCCAAGGTGGATGGTAGGTGAACATGCATGGCATAGTGATGCTGATACAAACAAAAAGTAGAAAGTCATTTTGAAAAGATTGGAGTTTCTATTCAATAAAGTCCATGAGGAAGTTATTCCAAGGCTTGTTATTAGAATCTATATCTATACCTAATCTAATTATCATGAGTATCCTTCAATATGTTTCCTCCTCTCTCTCTTAAGATCTGGGTCATATGCACATTTTATATAAATCAATGAATAATCAAAGTCAGATTATCTTTGGATACATTGTAGCTTCATTGTCCTATCTCATATATGTTTCTGCTTTCCTTCCTACCCCCCTTTATTAGTACTGAACAATTTATAATAAGAATCAGAATAATTGGTTTTCAGAACTGTTCATGTTACCCAAAATGCCTAGTTCATAATGTCTGCATTAAATTACAAATTACCAGGTGTATATCCCTTAATTTAAGATAAGCTAAACCATCACATCACCCCTCTACTAAAGGAAGAGTAGTTAGAACAAAGTATAAAAATATAGGTTTCTCTCTTTCATAGGAAAATCACTCGGTCATACAAAATAACAGCATACACACCTACACACCTCTCTCACTAAATTTTAGCAGAAGCAGTGAAAAAAGATGAAAACAGATAAAAAAATAATTGATAGTACATGGGCAAGACTAGAAAATAAAGGATTGAGGCAAGGAGAAGACGTAACTAGGCAGAGAATGAAAAAAAATGAGAGCAGCAATGTTTAGACTGTTGAAAAAACGTTAACTTCAGCAGGCAACTTGTTTCACCCAACAATGAAAGTTCAGGTTACTCTTCTAAAGCATTTATGGTTTTCTGCTGCAATTTCTGCATCCCTTTGAAACTCCATCTCAGCAACTCTTCTGTTCTTCTTGGGGAATAGAAAGTAAACTCCTTCTCCAAAAGAAATTTCACAGATAATTACTGAGCCAAAATAAACCCTTACTGGCCATGGTTAAACTCAACAACTCCAAATGGGTTTGAGCTTTCAGCACTGATGATGTTGCCTAGTTTGGGTAATGAAGCATCTACAAGAAAATAACCAAGCTCAGAGAGCATCAAATACTCCTCATTTGAGTGAGCTACAAATATTGTCCTTTATTGATTCTAATTCACCTGCAAGAAACTTACTTCAGCCTGTTAATGTTTGATTTTTAAAGCCTTCTTTCTTTAACTGAGGAAGAATCCTCATACATGAAAATTGGAATTTTTATGTTCAGCGTCAGAGGATCTCTATTTATTCTTCCTCTTGGATTTATGCAGATAGCCTTGTACCTGCTTTTCCATATGCTGTTTTTCCATAAATTGCATTGGTTAAGACAAGTGTATTTCCTGCTTTCTTTCAGTTTTATCCAAATAATGATCCCCTCCCACCCACTACAGACTTTTGAGAAAACGTGGCTGAAGGGCCAATAGAAAAGGCATGGAGGCTTTACTATCCCTGCTGGAATCCAAAAACCCTTTCTCCATCTCAATGAAAGGCAAGAGACTGCTAAGAATATCAATGCCTTTCAGCCTCGGGGTTAATCTGGAGGTATTGCCTAGTACAGCCAACAATCTTTCTTCATACAATTAATGTCATATGAAGGGGAGATGGATGACACTCAATACTAATAGTCTGGTTGGTCAGATGACAAACAAGGGTTATACTTGGTTTGATGGACAGATGTGTAGAAATCTCTTGAAAAATAGCTAATTTTGGCTTTATTGCTCTTGCTGTACAGAATTTAACATTTTTGGCTCCCCAAATTTATGTTATCCTCCTCAAATCCATGTTATCTGTTCCAGCAAGGGTGGAAAAGCTTCATCTGCTTAGCATTTATTTGTGGATTTATATTTTTACTTCTTTCATTGATTTTATATTTTCTGCTGAATATGTATTTTCTCATTCGGGGGCATGTTTATTAATTTTATGTTGGTCATTTCTGACTGTAATAAACCTTAACTAACAAGTGGTTATTTTTCATCTCTTGCATATGCCAAAAAGGGTTTAATTTTGAAGTAGCAAAAGATGACGGTTGAGGGCACGATTCCACAGATGGTATTCAATTTGGAAAGCCATTTAGCAGTGGGAGCAAAAGAGACAGCAATAACCAAAGGCTGTGAAAAATATGTATTTTGCATATGTGTGGAAATATTTTTTTTCTTTTTCATTCAAGTATATTTTTTTTAAATGCACTGTCTTTATGTCTGTGAATCAGTCTTGAGATTGCAATATTTCCTTGCCTCCCTTTTCTTTGGTATGGAAAACCTTATGAAGCTAAAATGGAGAAATGCAAAGCATTATGGTGTCATATTATGATATCTCAATATTGATTATATTGCCAAGCACAAGAAATCAGGAAGCAGGGTTATTCAACTGAGTACAAATTTATTCCACGATACCTCTAAACAAGAATCTGAACTCCTAACAGACGAGTGGTAGATAAGAGCTAATGGAATTCAAGGAGAACCTATATCTCTTGTGGGCAAGAAGGGACTTCAAATTGAAGATATGCTTGACTCCTCCCTCGGGGCTCAGCCTAGTCATCTCCTACATCTACATTTATAAATGTTTGGCTGCTGTATGACATAGGGGGCTCAGAGCCATAAAATTGGTTGGGTTCACATCACACAAATGGGTGGGGCAGATTTTAAGGCAGAATTTGGGGAGGTTTCTATGCATTTTAGAACACACCCTACAGTTTTCATTTTTTTTCTCACTTCAAAATGGTGAGAAATAGTGCTATTAGTTTTCAGTAATACAGATCGTTGAGGTCTATAAGCCATAAAAAGGTATTGAGAGGAGCCACATATAACCCCAGGTCTGTGGTTACCAACAGCATAATAATACTCCAGCTTCAGTTTTTTTAGCCTGGGCATTTTTGGAGATGTATGTGTTAATGACATAAAAATGGCTGCATGTGGCCAGATGATCAAAACTCTGCTCTTTTATATACGCATGTAATACATGGGATACATACTGCAAACCACTGAGGATTTGATTTCCCAGTTGTGCCTGCCATTTTAATATTGTTTACTATCCATGGATAGTTCTGATACTTGGGTAGCCATGCTAGCAACATCCATACATAAGAAGGAAATGTCAACAGGCTTTGGATGGCCCAGAAATTTTTTGAAGCATGTCTGAATGCTTTTTAATGAAAAAATTTTAGGGAAACTTCCTGAAAACCTTCATTCCTTTGCCCATTGAAGCATAAGCTTGTTCATAGCCCCAGAACATTAATAGGATAGTCTGGGTATACATGTGTGTATGTAAAACTTGAGGAAATGAAATGGAAGAAATCATGGATAGCTGGAATACTAAAGAAGATCCTTCAATAATGCAATATTTTGTTATAGGTCTTAGCTGCCAAAGTCAAGAAGCGTACATTTAATGTTAATATCTGAGCCCAGGGC
Source organism: Oxyrhabdium leporinum (assembly GCA_032468155.1). Lineage (NCBI taxonomy): Eukaryota > Metazoa > Chordata > Lepidosauria > Squamata > Cyclocoridae > Oxyrhabdium > Oxyrhabdium leporinum. The sequence continues at coordinate 172,897 of JANHFL010006469.1, read as the reverse complement.
TGGATGAGATATAGAAATATAAGGTATCTCAATCATTCTATGAATTTAGCCTTGAAATTTGTTTCCTTAAGAATAATTAATAAAGTATGAATGGCTAGGACCAAGATTCTCCGGTGAGTGATGTAAGTCAGAAGTTCACCAACTAAAATGAGTGTCCCTTTAAAAATTCATAAAGAGTTGCTAAGTGTAGAAAACGGGCACTTAACTAATCCAAGCTGAAACACAGGAAAATGAAAAATAAAGGGCTCGATTTACAATCAATTTGCATGGTATAATTTCCATAAATTGCACTAATAGAGTAACTTACACAAATTCTCATAGTGCATTCAGGACAATAATTGACAAAATCTATTTAGAGCCATAAACTAGCCGTAGTTTGTTGATAAAGTGGCTGTGTTTTCAAATGGTGCTTTTTATGTATATAAAACAATTTGTTCCTATTCATGGCATATTATCTTAATAGTGTATTACATTAGTCCCCAGGATAGACATGGACAAATAATGAAAGACTGTTTGTATTTTGGCTATAGACAGAAATGGTGGTTTTTCTGCAGATAGTAGATCTCATCTCAATGGAACAATAATTCATTGGATATTGCAGCTTTTAAAGTGAAAATTACAGAGAGGAAAAGATTTTCTAAATCTGTTCAGCTAGTCAGCAGAGGGATATGAATGCATTAGAACATTAGATTTAGAATAATTCAGCCACCCATTGGAAAAAAAATAATGGGCTGACATTATAGTGGCAGCATGTAGCATTAATAATGTATCATAGTATTTATCGGAATATTACATGATATTATCTAAATGCTAGTTACAAGTGACAATATAATATACTAAGATGGATATAGTGCTTAAATGCATGATTCTTTTCTTCTCTCTTTGTGTATGGGAAGTCATGCTGTTCCACTTTGTAAGGATGCAATGCCATATAAAAGCACAGCATGTTCTTATTTACTAGGCTGAATTTATTAATGTGCTTCCAATAACCCTTCTGGAGACCTCTTGCCTGTGATTATTTCTGTAACATTTTACATCTTGACAATTCTAAAAGAGCTCTTCAAGAGTGGCAATGCAAACAGATATTTGAATCAAATCAGGGTGTGAGCATAGAAGTGCAGGATCCAGTGGTACTTGTAGAGAGGTCAAAATCTGCCAGATGGCAGACACAATCTTGACAATGAAGTCCTGAATCCTGTACCCCCAAAGAACACAGGTTCAGTCATAACCCTCCATCTTTCCAATACTTCTGGTGGAATTGGGTTGATTGAACTGATTCCAAAGGTACACAAAGGAACTATTGCGAGAAGAACAGGTCAGAAGATGAACTATATCAGTGGTTGATTTGGCTTTCCAATTCCATTCAGAAAGTCAAGCTGATTTGGAGAGTCAGTCAAACCCACTTTGAAGCCAATGGCTGAATTGAAGCTCTGCACCACCCCAGTAAATAGGATGTCAAGTATGGCACAATTGTACACAACTGGCTACATTTCTGTCTTGAAATAACTGAGTTATAATTAGAAGTGAGGCACCTTTGAGAGGATACTCTGCTCAATTAATGGGTTTCAAACTTTTTGTAGAAACAGTGGCATGGAAATAACGATTAACCCTGCCTACCCGTATATTCAAGGGGGAAAGCTGAATGCTCTGATTGCTGTTGACCATGGTGCTTGGTGTTCCTCTTCCATGCTGCAAATGGAGAAATACTGCACTTGCATGTCAGTCTGCATGTAGAGCTTTCTAAATCCGATATGGATTGTGTAGTTCTTCACCCTGACTCCCTTTTACACATGAGGGAATCCAAATGAATCCTCATAAACACAACTTCACCAATCCAAAATAATCTTTTTGAGCTGCCCATTGTTCTCAGCCAAGAAAGATGTCCAAAGTTGTTTTATATACAACGTGGTGCTTAAATTAGAATAAAATAAAATAATAAATAGTAAGAAGACAGCTATTATAGCCGACCAGTTGGTAAGATATCTGACCTAATTCCAGCAATGTGAGAATTATGTACAGCCTGAAAGCTCACACTGGGATTTAACTACATGGCAGCGGTGAGATGGGGCCATATTACCTCCAGAATAATTGGTGAATGACTCATATGGCTGAAGAAGGGAGCATATGAATAGAACCACCAATTCTCTTTAATTTTCCAATACATCAGTGTTCTCGCTCTCTCTCTGTCCCTCTCTGTCCCTTTCTCTCTCTCCCACCCTTGTTTCTCTCCTGAGCATGGAAATGTTATGGTTAACAGAGGTCAAATCAATCATTTGCAAAAGAGGCCATATGTTGTGTGAACTTAGGCTCAATCTACCTGTGGCTCTAGGAAATGAATTGTCCATCCTTGCATGGTTTAGAAAATAGGAACATGGTGTCTGCGACAAGCAAGGAACTGCCAGCTATATCAGATCAGTCTTCCCCAACCTAGTGTCAGGATTACAATTCCAGTTAATGCAGCCGTTATCAAGGCTCCCCCCTCCCCTCTCTCCCAGTGAGATCAGAATTGGACTCCTAACACTAACACATGTGGAGGACACTGGGTTGGAAAGCTGCATTTCTTTAAGGAAGTTTGGAATTCTGCTCAGCTACAGCATTCAAGTCCACTGAAACCAGAAATGTATTTGTATGCGTGTGTGTGTGTGTGTGTGTGTGTGTGTGATTGGTTCCAAAAGTCTGGAGAAATAAGAAGAGAGACGGGAACATGTCATGCCTAGTAGGACTGGCTACTGACCAAAAGGAAGGCGAGACACAGAACACTGATCAGATCTTTGGCTTGTTCAGAGGAATTTAGCAAGGCAAGGTGGAATAAACAAGTACTTCTTATAGTGAGGCATGAAAGAATTGCCTAGCCAAAACAGGAAAGAATTAGACTGGAAGGGTGGTAACTGTTAAAACAAGAGAAACACACCCAAACCCAGATGGTGAGCTTCCTTAATGTGATGAAAACCAATTGAGCGTACAACTAATAAATGCCAAGCAGAGAAGCACATAAGCTTAAATATATATTGCATATCAAAACACATTAAGGCCCCCCAAAATGTTATTTAAAAAAATAATAATAGCAAATTTAATGTATTAATCATTAACCATATATCTGGAACTGGATAAGTAAAGTGTATTTTAGGCCTAAAGAGCTTTGCATTATAAAAGCTTTTATAAATGTACTCAGAATGATCTACCAATTATCTACACTTGGAAATACGTGCATATCTTGGGGGAATTCCATATGTGACCAGAGAACACTTCATGTTTTCCTTTTTCCAAAATGTATGTTCATGAATCACATTTACATTTCCTTTCTTATTGTTAGCTTGTTTTTAAATGTTCTTTCAAAGAAAAATTCCACATCTGAAACAAAAGAAACAATACTCCTTCTGTTTAAGATGGAGACCTGAGTTCAAGCCCTCCTGTTTAATTAATGCATGGTGTTGAACAGCAGCAACAATGTTGTTACAGGATACATATGGCACAGATCTGGGTAATTTAATTATTATAGTCCTCGTAATGTGCAAGTCAAGGCAAAACACATTTGAAAATAATACAGATCAAGAAAGTTGTTAATTAATTTCAGCAAGATTGAGATGCATATGGTTACACTTCCAACCTGACAATTATCGGGATAAAACCTGGTTGTTAGCAATAAGAAATTCATCCCAACAACTGGGAACTTCTGTAGAACCTAGCAACAACCTTTACTTAGCTAAGTAGCTGAAAATAAAACATTGCTGACTTGGTTTTCGTATTACACATATAATTTTCTGCACTGTGCATGGGTCCTTTGGCAAAACAATATCAAAATTCCTTGCAGTTCTGGAACATTCATATCCATTGATGGGGTGAAAAGAAGAAGACATCCAGTTTGGTTTGACAATTGATTACCTATTACATTGGCCCAAGGGTTTGGGAATAAAAGAGAGAGTTTTGTTTTGAATGACTAGCAGCCAAGATTCTTCCTGTGCATATACCATTGCTAGTATAGCTGTGCAGGATTTTGGATTCGAAGTTAAAAAAAAAGCCTGGATTTATAGAAATGTGCTAGAGCACACCTCTCCCTTTTTTTCCAAAAAGTCTGAAGTGCTGCAGAGCCCTAATTCTCAACAACAAAAAAGAATATTGAATGGCCTAGATATTCCTCAGAGCATCATCTCACCTAGGAAGATGTTCTTATGTTATTTTTATGACCTTGGTCTGCTAATGGGACAAGATGCACAACCATCTAGTCAAATTATTTGAATGATCCTTTGGTTAAAAAAATAACATTTGGTTTAAAAGCAGATAGTAGTTCCTAGATGATTTGAGAAGCTGTGCAGAGTTACTTCTGGTTAGTATGGGGAGGGGGAAATCACCTGGGAATTACTAGGTTATTGACTACACTAAATGTCCTTTCAGAAATAGAAACAGTAGAACAGTTTATTTTCTGGTAAATAGATTAAAAATGGTAAAAGGGGAAAAAACAATGCAACAGAGTATTTGTTTCAGCCTCTTTATTGATTCCTTGTTTGCCATCTGCATTCTGGTTCCCTTGCATTTAGAAGCAATGTGGGATAAATTCCTCACATTCTACTGTGAGTGACTGTCACCAAATCTGAACAAGTTCAAGGTCCCTGGGAAAGTGTCTCAGGCAGGAGCAGTTCCAGCAGGATTTTATTTAGCCATATTTTCTCCTCTTCCTTAAGAAACTGTAATCATTTATATGTGATCATCAGTTCTTACATGGCAGAAATTAAAACACATTTACGATAATCCCCCTAGATTAGTGAAATAGTGAGAGCTAAATCCCTCACTGCCAAACAAATGCTTGCAGTGAATAAATAGCATTAAGCACTTTTTTTGAGTCAAGTGCTGTTACACTTTGAAAAATGACTGAGTGTATAGAAGGCATTAACACTTCCATCTTCATTTTGCCTTAGTCCCACAATTTGAACAAAGAAAATGCTACTCATAATAAATGTGTGCACATTTTCAAAGTAATTAAATACCTTGTTGAGAATACATATATCAGAAATGATGCAGTTCATGCCTGATTAGTACAAGGTCTATATGGGAAACAAATCTGGTACATGAACAATTATCGCTATAAATAATCAACTGTCATCCAATCCATATAGTTATTCAGTGATTTGAAGGAAGCCAGAAGGATGTTCATGCAACTTTCTTGGTACAAGCAAGTGGATATCCTTATATAGATGTATTCATAGCATTTCATAGAAATTGCAATAGGAAATAACTTAGCATCGTATTTAGAACAATGGCACATATCCCTGCTGGACATGTTTTTTTTAATTTGATCTGTCTTGTGCTTTTTAAGAGCAACTGGACATGCAGAAACCTACATGAACCTTTCTTGGAAAGGTAAGCAGAGCTATGAAGAATATCTGCCTTCTTCATCTCTGCATATCAGGATGTTATGGGAACATATTGTAGATTATTTCATGCTTGTGAACTCTTTGTTTAACCCAAAAGTGCTTTTTCAAGAGGCAACTGGACTTTCTGGTTTTTCTTTGAAGACATTTCGCTTCTCAACCAAGAAGCTTCTTCAACTCTAACTGGATGGTGGGGAATGGAAGGATGTATACTCTTTGCAGACAGCTGGTCATTTGCATTCTTTTAGCAGAGTCACCTGGAGGTTTATCTGTGTCATCAGGGTCACCTGAGTGATGCAAATGGGTGTGAAGCCTTCTTGGAACTGTTGAAAGGACCATGTTGTAGATTGGAGATAGATGATGTCATATCCCTACCCCTCTGTTGAGAGAGGGCTGTTCAATTTTGACACAGATGACCTCTTTTACCCTTCTTTCAAACCAGTCCTCTCTGTCCAAAATGTGTTAATAAAATGAGGACCCGGACTGTTGGGGGTAATATGCTGGCTCTGTAAACTTCTTAGAGAGGGCTATAAAGCCCTATGAAGTGGTATATAAGTCTGCTATTGGTAAGTGCTATATACTAGGAAGATAAGGACATAGTGAAATTGGTGCTTATTACTGAGCATCTAAAGGGAACACAAGGGAGAAACTTCACAGATTTTACTTTTGGTATTTGCCATGCTGTCACCATGGTAGGCATTTATGAAAGCATTTGCAATATGATATCAAATTCCCAGAATTTCCCATAGACTGCCCAAACTGGTATAGATCTGCTTCTCAAATACATCCAGTTGGTCAAGTTCAGAAAAGCAAGTGAAGTGGTATCAGGTTAAACAGTTTTCAGGAGTTTTTATTTTACAATAAATTAGAATATGATCCAAATTGGTTCAGCATAATTTTCGATAACAGAACAATTTGGAATGACTATGTGGTCTTTTCTTCCCTTGGAGGTATAAGGCTGAAAAGTGGCAAACTTAATGGTCTCTAAAGAGTCATCAGTTTCTGTTATTTTCATCATCTTCTTCCCCTTAAATTAAGTTTTTTTTTTCCTTTTGATGCCTACGGACCAAACACCTTTCCCAATAACATCCTGAATTTTAGCGAACTAAAGCAGTTAGCCTTGAATTACAGACATGAAACTAATGCTGTCTTTTAATCTCAAATACGAATTAATTTGATATTTGTAGAAGTTTGCTATGTGGTGTCCACACAATTTCTAATTTGTCCTCATATTTATTACACATTGTCTACCTTGTCTAATGCTAAGGTGGTGATTAGTATCAACCGTTCTATTTTGCAAACAGCAATCTGTCCTCCACTTTCAGCTGCAAATGCAGCCAGTATTTGCAAAGTATACAATCTTGTGCAGGAAATTAGCCTAATACACCAATGGAGTCAAAGTGGTTCTCCTGGATTTATGTTGTGCTACATAAAATAATGGTATATATCTTTGTGGAAGGCAGTTCTGATTCTGAAACTATCAGCAAAGGTAATGCTCTTGGTGAACTTGTCCCTGCTGGTAATTATCTTCCAGTTTCCATGCAATCTAATTCCTCACCGTAGGCAATCACAACCTGCAGACTGCATATTCCTCACTTGATGGAGGGCAAGGTGAATCCTGGGTCAGGAAAGAAAAGTCTTCTGAAAAGAGAATGTCCCAGCACTTTTGAAGCCTCCTGTGCATATAATAAGGCTTGATGTTTGAATAGAGTCTAACAATCAGGATAGCTTGGCAAGTAATGGGTCTTCACCTGGCAGAGGTCATTCAAGTCTTCTGCACTATTTGCCATTCAGAGAAGTCATTTTATTAATCAGAAATTCTAGACCTATCTTCTGCCATTAGCTGTCAGTCTCAGCTAACTTAAACATGTCGTATTATCCCATAGACCAGAGTCCAATTCCACCTAAAAGTGATTTGGATATATCTCCCAGAATCCTTTTAAAAAGTTGTCTGGAAATTGTAATTTTTAAGTTAACAGAAGGAGAAAATTGTTAGTTATATTTATTTATTAACTAATTGTTTCAGATGAATCTGATGGTTTTAAATTGTATTTAAATTTGTTTTTTATTCTAGCCCTATCCATTTTTTGTCTTGACCCTTGTATCTTTTCTGCTGATGTAAGCCCACCCTGGTAAACCAGACAGGAAAGAGATGAGCTAATTGCAAGGGTACATCAACAGAATCTTGCAATTCTGAAGGTACAAACTGTTTTTAACTGTTTGTTCAATTAGGATAGGTCCTTCCTAAGTTTCTTTTTTCTGACTGTTAAACAATTGTGGGTTCCTACCTCTCTCTCTTAACCATTCCTTAAGCGGTGGCTCTTTCCCTTGTCCCCCAAGGTCATCCACACATTCCATTTCATCTCACCAACAAAAACTACTAGATTCAATGATAGGCTTTCTTTACAAAATCTTCTAGAAGAAGTAATTCCAGTGTATCCACAAAGATTATAAGATAATTGAATAATAATATGTGACCACCAGCATGCTGAATCGATCAAGAAAATTACAAACGAAGCACTACAAATGGATAGGATTTTGAGGCATGGGAAGGGCTTCAGATAACTGCATTTTTCCACTTGTAACACTTAATCTTTAATAGTTATGTAATTACTGAAGTGTGTGTTTTTAATCCATTTAAAAGTATTTCTAAACATAAATGGATAAAGATTATTTTAACAGGAAAAAAGGAATATTCCTCTAATCTGTTTGGAACCATGCTTTATTGTCTTTGCATAGACATTATGGATAGCAACAATACCTTGTAGTTGGGGAAGCCAAAAAAGTCAAAATGCATAGTTGCAGCTACCATCTTGCCAGAACCTCCTCTGGACATTGCAGAAGCTATAACGCTCTCAAAATTATTATGTTTTATAGGTATATAGATAGATATATGTTTATCTATCTATGCATTTATAGAGAGGTATCTATCTACATCTATGTATGTATGCATGCATGTATGTATATGTATATATATATTTGTTTTCTGAGGTTTTCGCGGGTATTTGTATGTGTATCTTCGGTTTTTCGGGTTTTTTCCTTCAAATCTACGCGGGAAAAAACCCG
>JANHFL010006469.1:118180-129282 GCA_032468155.1 Oxyrhabdium leporinum | reverse complement strand
AATTTAATTCAAATAACCTATATGACTTCACTATTTTCATTTGTCTCTAATCCACATATTTATTTTCTAGCCATGGATTTCACCACTGATTAAAATGATAGAATCTTCTGGTGGGTACTGGCAATAACATGAAAAAGAGTTCCTACTATTTTACAAATTATTTGGAATGAGCATTGCCTGAAATGAAACAATGCCATTGTGAGAGGAAGAGAACTGAAGGAAATTTAATGGAAGGACCCCAGACATTTCATACTTGCTCCAAAACCCTTATAGGGATCAGAAAGTTATAGCATTTTTAAGACTCTTGTTGCAATTGAATTATTGATAAAATGGGTCCAGCTTTTTTATTTTGTGTATTCCTTTTTCAATAGTTTCTTTCATACTAATTTCTGGAGCAGCCAAAATAAGAGAGTTCTTCTTTAATAATACATCTGGGCATGACTTCCTTTGTTGTTGTTGTTCTGTTAGAAGGCAAAAAACCCTGAGTTATTCTAGAGTCCAAATCTATATATTTCCCTTTCATCCCAAAGAATCTTAGGGCCAATCATAAGCCTGTTGGCTCTACTGAAGATAAAGTTGTACCCACTCATCAGTTAAAAAAAAAAAGTCTAAAAGTCAGGCATAGATTTTGAAATCTGACAAAAAACATAAGAAGCAGTTTAAGCAGGTCTATCCAAGGACTTGTGAAGAGTTAGTGTTCCAGCCAAGAACTGAACCCAAGGGCTTTGCAAATCTTCCTGCTCACAAGGATGACTTCATCCTAAACCCTTCATTGACTTTGCTTGTATCCTTTGCTGTTTATGCTTCCTCAGGTTTGGTTCAGCTGGCAATTTAGGATCAGAATAAAGTTCTTTCCTTTCAAAGAAAACATGTCCGGAAACATGCCCTTTCTCACCTCAGTTTTCACAGAATAAATTGTATCATCTCATATCTCATGTCATATTTCACATCACATCACATCAGAGAACATATATGATCAGGTAAAGTTTTGTCATACAGGGAAACAATATACACTTAATCAATGAAAGAGATGCATTGTGTTATCTTGTCTTTGAACCTATGAATACTGTAAACAATTATTTTAAACCATATACCGTGATCTGTTTTTCAGGGCAGGTTCTATCATATCCTAGTGAATAGATTTTTCTCTTTATTGGCTAGCCACTATTCTTTGGGCTCAGAATCATTATTCTGCCAATGTGCCTTCAGTTTTGTTTTGCAAGAATGTCCTGCATTATTAAAAGTATTGTTAGCATGGTATAGAGATTAGAGTGTTAGACTAAAAACCTGCAGATTGTAAATTTAATCCAAGAACCAACTGGGTAATCTGGCCAGTTATTCTCTCTCAACCAACTTCACCTTACATCACAGAGCTGTTATGGGGAAATAGAATACAGGATTTTTATATATACTGCCTTGAGTGGAATAAAATAAAGATGGAATATAACTTTATTAATAAATACATAATAAAAGCAAAACAAAGTTCTATGTTGCTTTGCTTTGAGGCCTTTCCAGTGGTGGGAAAAGGCTTTTCTAAACATGAACAGCACAGAGGCAAAATGTTTTTTCACAACTGGAATTGCTGGGGTGATACAGGGCACCTTACTGAGAAGAATTATATTTTTCCAGGCATCAAGAATGTGTGCTTTGTTTTCACATATTTAATAGAAGAGTAATGTGGCTGGATGACACAAAGCCAAACTGTCTTGTAGAGAACTAACATTTAGAGAGTAATCCCTGTACATCAGCAAATTTCAAAGGAGAAAGGGGAACAACCCAAGACTTGACAGAATATGAATAACTTTTGACATGTATTTTTGTGTGACACTGCTGTGATGATTCTGACATTTAATAAATGGCAAATTCTATGGCTACTGCCACCTGATATTTATGCCATGATATTAGTATTTTTTTTAAAAAAATGATTATGAGTCTTCATTTGCTACAAGACTTATATTTAGGGTCTCCCCCCACTTCTTGGAGCAATTATTATTATTTTTTTAAAAGAAAACTTGCCAGGTACACGTTGATGATCTTATGCCAGATGCATAGATTGATAAGCTTTACTAAAGAACTAGCATTGAAGGTCAGGTTACATTGTATTTATTAAAATAGATATTAAAGCAGATGGCACGAACTTTTATGATACCTCCAGGATTGACACGTCTACTATATAAAGTAAAAGCACTGTATAAAAATGCCGAATCTCTTCCTTTAATTGAAAGACATCTAACTTTTGTCTTCAAATGAAATATTTATACACGCAGTAATATTTGGGTTGATGGCTTGTAGCTTGGTGACACTTGTTTCTAACAAAGTACATGCTCCCTTTTGGGGGAATGTGTGACAATACATTCTTGGTGTCCACCATGATATCATGTGCTTATGTTTAAAAATCTCACAAGGTTGCAAACCCTCACATCTTTTCTTTTGCTGACAACAGAGTAATTTGCCAAATGGAAAGGAAACTTTTCAGACTGCATGGGATCAGTCAGTTACTAATGCCTCCACTTTTCCATGTCATTAAGGAAAGACACAAATCACTGATGACAAAGAGAAAAAGAAAGCTCCCTCATCACAAAGAACAGTGAAAAGGGTTATCTTCTATTTGTTGGTATGGGAAATCATAAGTCCATGCAAAATATCAATACTTGATCACTGATTGGCTGCATGATATATTTTAAACTGAGTATATTAAATCTGCTTTATGATGATATGATCACAAATAAGAGTGATCACATGGGGTTGATGGTGGTGATGAGGAATCTGTAGCAAACCTAAACCCCTTTCCAATGCTCTCAAGGGCTTAGGTCTAAACACATTTCCACCCAAAATCATATAAACTGGATGGTTGATTTCTCTGAATTTCTCCAGACAGTTAGCCATTCTCTAATTATTTCTCAAGGATAGGTTCTACCTTAGATGAGATAGTAGTACCATTACTGTCCAAAGCCAGGGAGACTTGTGGGAAGCTAGGAAGCCTGAAGACCTCTCAATAGAAAGTTTGAACAGTGAAAGAGAGATGGTATTCACACCTTTTTCCTGGCCTCTTTTGAAGTAAATGAGTGACCATCATACTCCACACTTGACAATTTTGCTTAGAAGTTAAATTTTAAGGGAAACAAAACTTTAAATAATTTTTTGGTCATCAACTTGAATGACAACTAGTGGGAAAAATGCAAGATTTTTCAAGAGTTTTGATCCCAGCAGTAGTTGAGCTTATTTGGTAAAGATCATGCTTCTATTCTAAACTTACATCTAAAACTGGAATCTTTGAAAGCTGGATCAAATCTTTGCCAGTTTAAATGCTAGGGCTTTGTTTGTTATAACTTGAAGGCTTACAAATATTAATCTATTACATAAATATGAAATAGGAATGTTCTCTCTGATACTCACATACCTTTCTTACATGAAAGGAAATCTCATTATAAATATTTTTTCCCGGAATGTAAAAAATGTGCAAAAACAATATGAGTGTTCTGAAATATTGCCAATTTTTGGGCAGTTGTTGGCTTTCTTTTTAATTATGTGGAGTAACTGCCAAAAAGCTTTATATGTGTTTAAAAACTTGGTGGTGGTTTCCAAAAGTCATTGTAAAGGAAATGTTCACTTGGCAAGAATATGAGAGAAGGACAACAAAATGTGTCACATGTTTTTACTAGAAATATTCATTTAATGCAGTAAACAGTGTTCCAAAAAGTTTTATTAATTTTTAAACTGGATTGAAAGTACACTCCATACAATTATTCTTTTTGGGATATGCAAGTGTCTTGTTTCAGAGCTGACAGAGAAAGCCAGTCTACTGAAAATGGAGCGTCTGTTGTTTATTTTTATTTATTTTTATTTATTAAATTTGTTGCCCATCTTGCCATGGAGCAACTCTGAGTGGCTTATAACGCTAGAACATAAAATTATAAAAATGTAAAAATAGCAGTAGTAAAACAATGAAACAATAAAAATAAATAATGAAAATACAGCAATATGAATTAAAAGATGACTGGGGAAGGAGCAAGGTGCAAAGGAGAGCAGGTTATGCTCTAGTCTTCATTTAGAACAGTTTTCCTCAATTTGACCTTTTCAGGGAATGATCTGCTTGGTATGATGGGAGAATTAAGTAGCTTTAATGACTCTGAGAATGACAACAAAGCTGTACAAAAATATTTGAAATATTAAGCAAGAATGGAATGGAAAGCGAGAATGATGAAGTTTCCCAAGAAAAACAGATTTGGAAAGGATCTTGGAGGTCTTATAGTCCAGCCCCACGTTCAAGCTGGAGACCCTATATCAGGGGTCTGCAACCTTAAATACTCAAAGAGCCATTTGGACCCATTTCCCACAGGGAAAAGAAAAACACTGGAAGCCACAAAACCTGGGTGGGTGTGGCAAACTCAATGTCACACACTCCCACCCAGTCACATGACCCCATAGCCATGCCTACCCAGCCACAAAACCTTTCTCTCTCTCTCTCTCTGTCCCCCTCTCCTCCTCTCTCTATCTCTCTATCTCTCTCTGTATCTCTGTCCCTCTCCCTCTCTCTGTATCTGTCTCTCTTCCCTCTCTCTCTGTCTCTTTTTTTTCTGTATCTCTCTGTCCCTCTCCCTCTCTCTCCCCTCTCTCTGTATCTGTCTTACTCCCCCCTCTCTCTGTATCTCTCTCTCTCTGTATCTCTCTCCCCCTCTCTCCTCTCTCCCCCTGTCTCTGTGTCTGTCTCTGTCTCTCTCTGTCTCCCCCTCTCCCTATCTTCCCCTCTCTCCCCCCACTCTGTATATCACTCTCTGTGTCTCTCTCTATGTTTCTTTCTCCCCCCTCCCCCTCTCTCTGTGTGTCTGTGTGTCTCCCTCTCCCCCTCTATGTCTGTCTGTCTGTCTGTCTGTCTCTCCACCAGCAATGCTGGAGGCTTCCCTTTAGGTGGGGAGACCCTCTTCAATTGAGCACCAAAGTGCAGCAAAGTTGCTCATGGGGCAGGCAGCTGCTCACTTAAGGAGGGTCTTAACAGGATGCAACAGGACATGGCTTCTCTCCTGCACTAAGATTCCAGCCATTGCCTTGCCAAGTTGTCTCCCCTGGCAGCTCTTCAGCCAAGCACGGAGGGCATGACCACCAGCCCAAAGCAGCAGGAAGCGAAGGCTGCCTTACGGACAAATGTGGCACGAAGGCAGGTACAGGGCTGCCTCGCTCCTGCACTAAGGCTCCAGTGACCCTCCTCCTCCTCCCCCTCATTCTCCTCTCATGACCCCCTGACCAGCTGTGGCAGGGCTGGGAGAGTACACACATGCAGGGAGACACAAGTGAGCGGCTGTGCTCAGCCAAAGCACAGCGTGCGCGGGGAGGACGGCCGCTCACTTGAGGGTTTCCCCATATGTGTGCACCCTCACGGCCCTGCCACATCCAGCCAGGGGGTTGCGAGAGGAGGAGGAGGGTCATCCAAAGGGAAGTCTCTGGCATGGCTGGTGATTGTTCCTCAGCCAGCCTGGATTTCCAAAAAGAAGAAATAAAAGGAGTAGCAAAGCACCCCAAGGAGAGCTTGCTGGCTTGGCCCAGCCATGGCTTTCCAAGAGAGAGAGAAAAAAGATGCAGAGTGAGAGAGAGAGGGGGGGGAGACTGGTTGATGGGCGAGTGTCTTTGGTGAGGGCACTCCGGCTTTCTCTGAATCTGATCCCTAGGGTGGGCTTGCAAGGTTTGTAGGGGCCAGCCCCCTTTTCTCACTGCCCAGAGCTTCTTAAAGGCTGGGTGATGTGGGCTCATCACCATTTCCAATGTCCTCTCCTCCTAGATCCCATTCCCACCCCACCAGCCTTTGTGTCAGTGAGGCTGGCATTGGTTGTGGCTGGTTCGGGTCATTGTCTTGGTGCAGAGAGCAGGTTGCACATCTCCCAAGCAACTGAGGTACGCCCAGCATCAACACGGGCCAGAAGAAGCTCCAGCAAGAGTGAGGCACCAGAGAATCAGCCCCGACCACTTCTTCATCTCCTGCTGTTGCCCTTATCTTCTCAGGCCAGGTGAGGGAGGGGAGGCCAAGGGGCAGGGCCAGCCAGTGATGGGACAGGGAGCTACAGCAGAGGGCCCAAAGAGCCGCATGTGGCTGCAGAGCTGTAGGTTGCCAACACCCGCCCTATATCATTTCAGACAAATGGTTGTTCAATCTCTTCTTAAAAGCTTCCAATGATGGATCACTCACAACTTCGGAAGGCAAGCTGTTCCTGATGACTTGTTCTAACTGTCAGGAAATTTTTCCTTAGTTCTAGGTTGGTTCTCTCCTTGAATACTTTTAGGAATAAGTGAAATTTGGTGGATTGGAATGGGCTACTTTAATCAGGGCATAAGATCTTATGAAAGAATAAAATGATAGATGCGAGTCAGATTTTACTTAAGATCAGTTAAATAACAGAAAATTAAAGAGTCATTTCTATCAGAATAAATTGATATCCAGTAAGTAGACTAAGCTGATACCCAGCATGCTCTTCCTACCAGGGAAATTTCAGGATGAATATTTAGAAAGAACGTAGTACAATTTGGGACACAAAAGTTGGATGAATAAAAGAACCCAGAATCACTGGAATATTGTATTATATTTATTGTTTACCGTATGGTTATTGTATTAATGTGTGGTTTGAATGTATTACTGTTTCGGACAGGAAGGCTGTGCAGAGAGTGGTGAGGACAGCAGAAAAGATTATTGAAAGTTCACTTCCTTCTATCCAGGACATATCATATGAGCGATGCCTGACCAGGGACCACAGTATTGTCTGGAACGTTACACATCCTCTCCATGACCAGTTTTCTTTGTTACCTTCTGGGAAGAGATTTTGCAGTATCCGAAGCAGAACAATTAGATTCTGCAATAGCTTTATATCATATAGTATCAAACACGTTAACTCTCAAGACTTTTTTTTTCTGCTATGTATTCTAAATGGTATATGATTAATGTCTCCCTCTGTGTGTGTGTGTGTGTGTGTGTGTGTGTATTCTTTGAGAGCAGGCATCAGAATTTCATTTTTTTAATGTGTGCCAGAGTGTTCACAGAAAAAAGTGACAATAAAGCTTATCTTATCTTATCTTATCTTATCTTATCTTATCTTATCTTATCTTATCTTACCTCATTTCATCTCATCTCATCTCATCTCATATTTTATATTGAGTCAATAAAATAATGCAATAAACAAATTAATTCAGTTTTGTGAAAACAGTTTGTTACTGCTAATATTTGCTTCAAACTAAAGGACAGACTGTACATTTGTGCACCATCTGACATATAACATTAGAATCAAATAGAAAACAGAAGATGGAAATGCATAATTCATCCCCAAAATTTCAGAAAAAAGAGACCTCAAGTAGTATTCAGGGAAAGACAGAGGATGAAAGCCTTGGGTAACTAGATAAATATCTAATGATTGAATGCAGATTCTCAGCCTCCAGCAAGAAGGATACAAAATATATATTAATTAAATAATAATAAATAGATAAAATAATTATTATTTACTATCTGAATAATAAATATAAGAAACTGATAAGAAAATTAGAGATGTTTTTTAAAAGATTGGGAAAATTAAAATTTATAGTAAGGTAGTACTGCTCAATAATAATTATGGAAGAATATTAATAAAAGAAAAGAAAAGATGGAAGTCTATACTGGAACATAAATGATATTATAGAATATTATAAATATTTGTATAGAAAGTATATATACAGCAACTGATTACAATAGAAAGTTACTAACTATCAAATGGGAAAGCAACATGCATAATGAACTCTTTAAAGCTGTAGTAGATAAAGTGCTAATAGTCCTGTATCAACATATGTGGAACAAGTGCGTGTGACTTTGAGAGTGGCAAAGGTTGGCAGGAGAAACATGCAAGATTGTGTGCAAATTACTAAATTCTTGGATTGATACATCATGCCAATTTTGCTTAGCATCTCATAAAGAACAATACAACTGTACATATAGGAAGAAATGCCCCCAGAACAGGCAGAGGTGCACAAGATCAAATAGCTAATATAAGATGAATAAAAGTACAGATAATAATAAATAGTGAGCAACAGAACTTAAAACTTGGTAATTTCAGTGAGTTCTTTGTGTATATCATGCCAAAATGTGGACTAAATTAAGTTTAATGAACACCTGACTATTCTTCTGAGCAACCTTTATAATGAACAAGAAACTACTGTAAGAATTGAGTTTTGAGAAACAGAGCAGCTCAGCATAGGGGAGGGAATGAATATACCGGTACTATTTAGATGACAGAACAGGAAGAGATGATAATTTGAATCAATATTGAAGGATAAAACATTAAAAACGTGAGATACATGGTTAAGACAAGTTTCCTAGCTGAAAGTAAAGATGATTTAGAACAGTTAATTACAGATGTAAACATAGAAAGTGAAAAAAATCAAGTTCAATGTTTAATGTTGACAAGAGATAGTGGATGGAGAAAAATTGAAGGTGGTTGATAACTTTTTTTCTTCAGTTCAAGAATAGATAAAGATGAACACTGCACTTAAGAAATAAAGGTAAATTAATTCTAGGGTGGAAGACTATGACTAAATGTAGAGAGAAGAAGAGGATATTTCAGTGCACAGCAGAATAGTCAAAACAACTATTTTTCAGCAGTAGCATGCAGCTTTGAAAACTGGACATTGAGAAAGGGGGAAACAATGCACTGAATCATGAATTTGGAGATGTTTACTAAGAGCACCATGTATTGCAAGAAGAACTATCAATCGATTCTGGACCCAGTTTAGATCACTGCAGTCTTTAGGTTCAATAAGCAGCTTTGAGAATGTGATGTAAGCATATTGGAAAGAAAAAAAATGTTTATATCTGGCAAGTATAAGAAAAATGGAAGGGGAACATAATTATTAAAATGGATAAATAAAAAAGTATAGATAGTCACAGGAGATAGGCTGAGGCAGTGGACATTTGCCATTCAGCCAGTGTGTGTTACTACTATTGCTAACTTAGTAGTACTACTAATTTGCCAGTCTGGTATCCTTGAACTACTTTGTATTGAATTCCTTTAACCACCACCAGTATAGCCAGTGATGCCCAGAATGATGGTAGTTTTACTTCAACAAGTCTGGAAAGTACCAGGTTGGGGATGCTGTTGTGGAGTTACAATAGTAGAGGTGGAAGAGCTCGTGCTATTTTTAGAATGATGTGACCTACATTTTTACCATTTACATAGTTGCAGAGTGCCTTCCATTTCAGTAGTGTTTACCGCTTCACAGAGTTATGAAGTAGGACATCATTTTTACATTTAGAAAAAGAATAAACTCGGCCCACAGACTATAATACGGTAGGCACACTTCAGGTTCCTTCCTAGAAACAGTGTCATCTGATAGGAAGTAGAAGTTTTGCCATTTCTAATGTGACACATGCCCTTTTGGAATAAACTCCCACCTTTTCCAGCATACAGCTGGCTCAGATCCTCACAGCTTTTACCAAGGTATCAAAAAGTTAGATTTTTTCTTCCAGATGTTGGGCCAGGATGATAAAAGATCCTACCTTGTGCGATATAGTGGATATTGAAGTTTCCTGTTCTATTAATTGGTCCTGCTATAGTTTAATTGTACTTGATTTATGTCTTATATTGATGTGTGCCACCCAGAATTGCATTTATGTGAATTGCATGACTATATAAGTTTATAAACAAATAAATATAGAGAAAGACTATGGTGGTAAGAGGTGGGGCTCGGGCTCATCTTTTACAGCTTTCTATTTGCCAGTCTCCTTTCACCTACAAACTGAGATGGACAACCACGGAGTCAGGCAATTTGAGGGCTAGTGGTATATGAGTAGTGCCAAAGTAGACTAATCGTAGAGGCTCTGGCAGCTGAGATATCAATCTCTTTTATTTTCTGTCATAACATCTGCATAGTCTATCCCAGAGGAGCTCTTCAGGATGGTGAGTATCCTAATTAATCTAGGCTGTCTTGCCTTAAATGAATCATGTTCTGCTTGCTGTGATGAATTTGCTACTTACTTTGCAGATGCTTTTCTGTATGTGTGTGCACTTAATTTTGAACCAATGGTATAACACAACACAGTCTTAGGGCTTCAGTGGTTTTTCATATTTCAGTTAGTCTTTGTTAGAGATCTCCACTAATGTAGAAGGACAAACAAGAACGGTGCAAGAAAAAAAAAAAGACTAATTATTGATAAGTGACCTGAGGAAGTTGAAATCTTTCCTGGTTAGATTAGGAAGATATGACATCGGTTTTCTTCTATCAGTAAAAAAATCTTTTCCTAACATGATTATAATCCCCAAATAAGTTTGTGTTTCTTTTTCAACTTTTTTTCTCCAGAGAGCTGAACTTTCTGAAAGATCTAGATGATTTCTTCTCATATATTTATAAGTGACAATACGGTAGGACTATTATTCAGATTTTTTGTAGAGAAGGGGCATAATTTAGCCTTTTCATTTATAGAATCAAGCCTTCAGGCAGGCTTTTGTGAGAAGAGAGGAATATGGTAGATGTTACATTTTTCCTTATCTATAGCAGTTCTATACTTGAATCCCTTCTAGGTATTTCATTGAATGAACTTGTAAAAATCCTCAATGCATCCTCCTAGAAAGTCAACAGAGCTGTGTTCCATTGTTTCTCAATTTATTTATAATATCTCTGATGGCACAGACACAGGGCAGAATCTTAGCAGTATGACAATGGGATTTTTCCCCCTCTGATTTTCCTCTTCATTCTTGATTATATGTTGTGTAGAGTCAGAAGACACATTCAGGTACATGGATTAGGGAGGAATTCAAGGCTGAGGAAAGAATAGTTGCTAATCATACTATTTAGAGCAAGGATAACAAACTAATATCACCCCAGATGTTATGGGATTACAACTTCCGTCCTTGTGGGACTGCTGGAAATTGGAGTGCAACAGGTTCTGGAAGGTGACTATAAATGTGTGCCAGAGTAACAGTAAGGAAAAGGGAAGGACTTGGTATTTTTTTTTTTTTACAAAACTCCAGGATGTATAGCTCTACAGTTATACCAGATGATGATGACCAGAATCATATAACTTTACTTTACTTTACTTTATTGTCATTGCACCTTGTACAATGAAATTAAATGCCATCTTCAGTGTACATTATAACTAT
>JANHFL010006469.1:84845-109386 GCA_032468155.1 Oxyrhabdium leporinum | reverse complement strand
TGCCTGCCTTCCCACAAGGACGTGCCTGTGCCCCAACTGCTCCTGATCTGCCTGCCTGCCTGCCTGGGTAAGTAAGCCGCTGCCGCCTCTTGCTTCCCTTCACACCGGTGCTAAGTTCCCGCGCGGCCTAGTTAGCTGCATCCCCCCCACGGTCCCCGGAGCTTGCCTGCTGCTTGCTTCCCTTCCCACCAGCACTGCGTCCTCGCGCGGCCTACCTAGCTGCGCCCCCCCATGGTCCATGGAGCTTGCCTGCCTCTTGCTTCCCTTCCCACTGGTGCTGCGTTCCCCCCCCCACGGTCCCCAGAGCTTGCCTGTTGCTTGCTTCACTTCCCACTGGCGCTACATCCCTGCGAGGCCTAGCTAGCTACCCCCCCATGGTCCCCGGAGCTTCCCTTCCTTGCCTTCCGTGCTGTCTTCCTTCCTTCCCTACTCCCTTCCGCACATGCCCCGCCATGTTTACCTGCCTTCTTTGCGGGAAGGGAAGCAGCTTCTTCCTTTCTCCTCTTTGTGGGCAGAAGACTTTTCCCCACCCACCACCGCTCAGATACCCTCGTTTTCCCCAAATTTCCCAAGCATTTCTTTGCCGACCTTATTTCCAACTCCATTGCATTTCTTTTTCATTCTTGACATCATGTGCAGGGAAAGTTCAATCAATTCCAACTTCTCGCGAAAGGAAAAGATATCATGAAGTTGGAATTGATTGAGTGAATTTCAAGAAGGAGAAACGCGATGGAGCTGGAATAAGGTAGGCAAAGAAATGCTTGGAGAATTGGTGGAAAGCAAGGGATCTGGGGGGTAAAAGCTCCATGGCGTAGGGCTGCAATGGCGAAACGGGCAATGGGGCGGCCGGTGCGAGGGAAGGGGGCTTTTCCTTTTCCACTGCTCCTCGTAGTTCCCTCGCACCGGCCTCTCCTTTGCAGCACAGAGGTTCACCCCGCTGAGCCCAATGGTGAGCTCCGTGGCATCTAAGCAGGGGCCAGGTCACCACCCTGCCTGTCCCCGGAGCTTGCCTGCCTCTGGCTGCTGCTGTGGGGGGGGAGAATCATAAAGGGCCGCTCCCAGCTAGGTTCTGGCCAGCAAAGAGATGGCGGCTGCAGGCCCTTCGCTCCAGCAAAAAGCCATGCCAGAAGCCTCCATCCACCATCTCTTTGCTGGCGCGAGAAGCCTCCAGCCACCACTCCCAGCTCCATTCCGGCCAGAAAAGAGGTGATGGCTGCAGGCCCTTCGCTCCGGCAAAAAGCGGTGCCAGAAGCCTCCAGCTGCCACCTCTTTGCTGGTACGAGAAGCCTCCAAGAGCCACTCCTGGCTCCGTTCCGGCTGGCAAAGAGGTGATGGCTGCAGGCCCTTCGCTCCGGCAAAAAGCAGTGCCAGAAGCCTCCAGCCGCCATCTCTTTGTTGGCACGAGAAGCCTCCAGCCGCCACTCCTGGTTCTGTTCCGGCCGACAAAGAGGTGATGGCTGCAGGCCCTTCGTGCCAACAAAAAGCGGCGTCAGAAGCCTCCAGTCGCCACCTCTTTGCCTTCTTTTTTTCCGACTAACCTTTTGCCTGTATTCGGTTTGTTATTTATATTATTACATTGTTTTAATTATTTTTAACTGTATATCTCATGCTTTTGTTTTAAATAATTTTGGTTTTTTTAAATTATGTATACCACCCAGAGTCACAAGCATGAGATTGGTGGCTAAATCAATGTAATAAATACATTTGGAAACAAAAAAAGATTTGTTGCTATAAAGCTGTGGCAATGAGAGTGGGATAGGAACAAGACTTTAAAAAAGCATTTTATTAGAGATGGTGTACTGAGAATATGAAATAGATATAAATCTAGATTGTGTCTGAAAATACCTTTATGGCTGTCACCACAAGAAGCATATTATAGAAGAGAAATGATTACTAAACATAAATGGTTAACTTATAGTGATATACTGGTTCTTCCAGAGAGATTTCAAAATAAAATCAATAGAGGATTTGACACCAGAAGGATATCTATGACAACAAGTTTTCTATGTACAATTGCTAGCTAGAAAGATTTAAAGTAGATAAAAAGACTTCTGGTTTTGAATGTAGTAACACTGAATTTGAAATAGAATTATGTACAAATGTGAACATGTTATTCCTAAAATGCATAAATGTTTACTGAAATTTGAAACAGAAGATAAACAGGTGAAAGAATGTATGATAAAATCAGCCAAAAACTTTGGGTAAAATATACAAATGGAACAGATGAAAGGGCTGACATTCAAATTGTGTTGTAATCTTAAAGAAAAATTTTATAAAGTAATGTTCCATTGGTATTTGTGATCAGAAAAATGGTCTAAAATGTTAAATGTATGTTGGAAATGTGAACAACAAGAAGAGATTGTTTATCATGCTTGGGAGACATGTAAAAAAACCTAAATATTTTGGATTCATATTAATTCAGAAGATCTTAAAGTCTAATTTTAAAGTCTAATCTACAGTTGAAATAAATATTCCTTTTGGGACTGAGGAACAAACAGCTGGAAAAAGATCTTTATGAATTGTTTCTATGTATGATGATAGCAGCAAAACTTTTATATCCACAATTGAGGAAGGATTTAATGTTAACTACAATAAAAGCATAAATGGTGAAGTTGTTGGAACTGGCTGAGATGGTGAAATTGATGGCTTTGATTAGAGAAAAGACATTGATTAATTTTAATGCTGATTAGAAGCCCCTTCTGGACTATTTACATGAAACTGATTTTTTTTATGAAATATGGATTTTATGATTTTTAAAAAATGCTAGATAGCAGAAAAAATGAAAGTTATGTTGTAAACTTAGAATAAGAGTTCCTGTTGTAAAAGAAAATAGGAAGTCACCTCTTTATATTTCTTTTTCCTTCTCCATGTCTCACTTTGATTTCTTTTTCATTCTTTACCTTTCTCTTTTCAAGCTTAATTATTAGTTTTTATTAGCTTTTATCTCTCTAGTTTAAAATCTTATAGTTATTAAAAAAGAATAGGAGCAAGAGAAATTGCTAATAAAGGCTTCAGTTAGCAGGACAATACAAGATTGCTGGTTGTAATTTCTTACTCATTCTTTCCTATATTATTCCAATTTGGGATTGGCACTGGCATTGGTGGGATCTTATTGTCAATACAAAATTATAGATACGACTATATAAATTTTAACTAGGTATAGCAGAGTGAGTTTGAGGCGGGGTTTTTTTGTTTTACTAATTGGATGATAAAGCTGCCAGACTGTTTCTTTCATACAAACTGCCTCTCCTTTTTTTTTGCTGCCCCAGAACAGACAAAAGTGCAGTCACTCTGGCTTACTGAAATACACAAAGAAAATTCTCTCAGGACTAGACCTCTATTCTTTTCTGGCACTCAAAATCTCTAGGAGACATGTAATGAGGAAATATAGTGTTACTTCTCATCAAAAAGCACTAACTGAATTACAGGCACTCTGGGAAGAGGGAGTAGTTGGTTCTTTTAATGAACCTCTACTAAACAGCCATTGAATGAAACCAAAAGTTCAGTATTCCCTAGATGATTGAGTGGCTAAAAGTGGTCTCTCTGCTACTCACTGCCAGAATGAAAGTAGTTTTTTGAATAATCAGATTGGTTATTGTTACTCTGAAGTGTTTTATGGTGTTCCACCAGAATCTTGCTAAATGCATCAAACAAGTATTGATAAACCAGCTGATGCATGCCTTGCCCCTAGCCAACAATGATGAGCACTGTTGTACATTTGGCTTCTACTCTTCCAGTTTTCAGGCCATTCTCTTCTACAAGCTTGTAACTATTACTGGAATTTGGAAAAAGATGAGACTCTGAAAAGAGTGCAGAGAAGAGCAACAAGAATGATTAGAGGTCTGGAGACTAAACCATACAAAGAATGATTACAGGAATTGGGTATTCTAGTGTAATGAAAAGAAGAACTAAGGGAGACATGATAGCAGTGTTCCAATATTTGAGGGGCTCCTACAAAGACAAGGGAGTAAAACTATTTTCCAAAACCCCAAAAGGCAAGATGAGAAACAATGGGTGGAAACTAACCAAGGAGAGAAGCAACCTAGAACTAAAGAGAAATTTCCTAATTGTGTGAGCAATCAACCAATGGATTGGTTGCTTGCCTTCAGAAATTGTGGATACTCCATCACTGAAAGCTTTGAAAAAGGTGAAGACGATCGGGCAGAGGCTCTGGACAGGGCAAGGCCAGAGCCGCGGAATGGTGCATTCCCTGACCTGGCCCAAGTGAAGGGCAATTGGTTGGAGGCTCTGGAGCAAGGCTGGAGCTGGGGAATGGTGCGTTCCCTGGGCCCCAACATGAGGCAAAGGGCAAGTGGGCGGCATGCTTACCTTTGATGAGCAGAGTGGGCGAGGCGCTGAGATTAGTTGGGTCACGTGGTGAAGGCAAGTTATATAGGGTGAGGAGGGGCAGGATGGGGTAAGTGAGCAGGTGGGGCAAGCAGCAAACAGGGGGTGAGCGGCGAGCTGGCAAATGGGCAAGTGGGTGGCTGGGGCAGGGCCAGCCAGAAGTGGTATTTGCCAGTTCTCTGAACTACTCAAAATTTCCTCCACCGATATGCCCAAACTGGTCTGAACCGACTGTTTACAGCCCTCTCTGAGCGGATTACAGAGTCAGCATATTGCCCCCAACAATCTGGGTCCTAATTTTACTGATCTTGGAAGGATGGAAGACTGAGTCAACCTTGAGCCGGTGAGAATTGAACTGCCAAACTTCTGGCAGTCGACAGTCAGCAAAAATAGCCTACAACACTACATTCTAACCACTGCACCACCATGGCTGATATCTTATCCGTATTTTCATTCTATTTGTCCCTTTAATTAAAAATTCACTTACAGGGGCCACTGAAACATGGCTTCTGTTCTTCTTTGGAATGATATTTGGTCTCCTTCCTTGTTTTCAAAATGTCAGTGAAGATTTGGCAATTTCATCAAGTCCTGGAAGCAGGATTGCTTTGACTATCCGTCTACATGTTGAATTACTTTTTTGAATGTTGATTTTTTTAAATGTTTGTTTATAATGCATGGTTTTAGTTTTAAAGTTTGCTAATTTGCTTTTAAAATGAAATTACAGATTTGGGAAGTTATATGATGCTCAGAGATAGTTGATAGAAGCAAAGTATACATTCAATAAGTAGATAGACAGAAAGACAGACAGGCAATTCTGAAAAGAATTCAGTGAAAGCCTTGATTGACAAAAGCCATGACAGATATTGAAGGCCAGTAATTATGAGTCCAAGAGAGCCAACCAAAATGTGAATAAGATTGTATTTTGAAATATAAGAAAAACAAATGGTATAGGAGTGAAAGAATTAGCAAATGAAATAAAAGAAAAATAGATGCTTGTGAAATTAAGAGAAAGGAGAACTGATATAATAAAGTAAACAAAAATGATTTGATCTAATGGAGCCGAGTTGATAAGAACATGCAGGAAAGCAAAACTGTAGGTTTAACAATGAAAGAGCTAAAATGTGTTAGAGAAACAGAAATGGTGCCTCTAAATTGTTCTACATGAATATCAAAACAAAACTCCACAGATTGGGAACTGCTGCATGTTATCCTCCAGTGGAAAAACCAGGTATGCATTTTGAGATTCTAAACAGATGTAATACAGGGACACATATTTCTGTTAGGTGATGTAAATAGATGACGGGAAAAGAGTACCTATTCATAGACCCAAAGTCTAGAACGGGGCTGTCAAACTCCCGGCCAGCGGGCCAGATGAGTCACACACTGGCCACGCCCGGTTTAGCGAAGGGGAAACATGTCCTGATACATCACATGACACCGTCATGATGACATGAGTTTGACACCCCTGGTCTAGAGAGGCATAGGCAAGGAATAACTAAAGCATGACTGTTGTTTTCTGATGAAAGTTTGAGAAAATTAATGAAGGATAGAATAATGATAAAAATTTTTTGATTGTGTCAGGAGTGAATCTTGGCAAAAAAAAAAGATAAAACATTTAAAGAAGAAATAACAATATGTGAAATGATGTATGGCTATAATAGGATGAAGGACATATTGCATAAATAAAAATTGTGAATAGATACATTGAATGGCATTAGAATAAACTAGATTTAGGTAAGTTCTCAATTGTTATTTCCTACCTTTAATTTTTTTGACTTTACTATTTCATATTCCCTTTCTGTAAATACATTGCTTACCTTGAAAAGGGATAACATAATGAATGCCTGCATTATGTGATTTTAATTTTCTCTCTGCTTTTAATAGCATTGCTTTTATTATTTTACATACTTTGAATTTTTAATTGTTGCAAGGCCCTTGGATTGTTGTATGGATTGAGATGCAGAATACAAATTAAACAAACAAGGAAACAGATAACTATCTGAAGGGTGTCAAATGAGAAAAAGGTTGATTAAGACAATGAATGCTAAAATAGTTTGGCCATTTTTAACTAGATACATTTCTATTTCTATTGAGTCTCTAAAAGTATTTCAAACATTGCTGGCTATGAATAGTTCACAAAGTTATCATGCTTTTCCACAGAGAAAGTGAGAGAATAAAAAATCTGCTGTCTTAGGTCAAGGTTATTCACTCAATGTTATTTCATTCCAGTCTTTTAAAAACAGAACAACAATTTAACATCTAAATGAGTCCTCTTTTCTAATAGCATTTTTGTCATTCAAGTTATTCTTATATTTTTATGTTTGCAAAATATTAGAATCTACGTATGCATAATCTGTTTTCATTTTCATACTATTCAAAATAACACTTTTTCTCCACACTTACCATTTAATGCTTTGGTTACACATTATCTCATATTTATTTTCCTGGGAAATGGCATTTATTTTATTTTATCGTTTCACAGACAGATTAGCAGTGAGAAAAATAAATTGCAGAAGTAATTTGGATTTATGGCCAACTGTCACCTGAAAATATAGTGCTAGATCTTGAAAGAAAAGCTGGAGCTTAAATGTGAAAATCCTAGCTGGACTATTGCCTGGACTTTTTAATAAGATTATAATTACCCTGGATTTGAGACAATAGTTTTACCAATGATTTTGAGCCAACTCTAATTTAAATAAAGGTCTATTGAATAAACAAATATAGTATTTCATTGTTTACTAAATTAATTGCCTATTGAGTTATAATAAATTGGAATTTGTGGGTATATTAATAAAAAAGCACAATGTCAACCCTAAAAGGCAAAGATTAATGGGCACAAGACTTTCCATTGTCAAAAATGCCAAATGCCTGGCTATACTTTGAGATATAAGATGTTGTGCTGACAAGGTGCCTTTTCTTATAGCATGATCAATAAACACTTTCCACTGAAAGAGGTGGTTTATTCATGATTTACAGCCAACATTTGCACCAGCCAGTATTATAGAAAAATGTTTAGGCAATGACTGAATGAGCTCTTGTTAGCCAGGTCTAGAAATCCATGTGCCACTTCCCACAATGTTAGGTTAAACCAACAATAACTGGTGTATCCCTCACCCTGTCACTTTTGGAAGGGGTCGGATTAAAGATAATTTCCCAGTAGTAATTTATAGCATCTCCTAGGGGTAATTACCCCAAAAGGGCAATTTGGACATATCCTGGGGGTAAATGTCTATAGAGATTCTCAAATGTCCCAAATGTGTTTTTCCAAAAGGCAACTATTTTTTCCCCCTGTTTTCTTTCTTTGAAAAATTGTTTCGTTTCTCATCCAACAAGTTTTAACTGAAGGAACTTCTTGGATGAAAAGTGAAACATTTTTTTAAAAAATCCAAGAAAGTCCAGTGCCTTTTGGAAAAATGCCTTTGGGACTATCCTGGGGATAACAGAACAATTTGTACTTGCTTGTTTGTGAGTCGAGGATCCAGTTGGGAGCTAACACTGCTAAAACACTTGTGTAAAACAAGAGTTTTTTTTTATTTTGTGGGGGGTAATGACTTTGAGACTGGGAAAAGGGGTAATTGGGTCAACCAACTTAAAACTCCTGTGAATCATCCAACCATTGCTGTGCCAAAGGATTGGTAATAAGGACAGGATTTTAATCAGTTTAATGGTGGCTCATTGATGCTATGAAGAGGTATAGTCACTAGTCAGGAAATAGTCACAATATGTGTGTGCGTGTTTATTTAACTAATTTATATAGCCACTCATTTCACAGCCAAGTAACTCTGGACAAAACTGAACAAAACTAAAAATATCTGAAACCATTACCTAAAATATCTAAAACTATTATTAAAGACATCAAAGCCATAAAAATAGATAACACAAGAATAATAGATGAAATAATAGTAATAATAGAAGTACCTCATTAATTCACCCCTTCCCCAGGCCTTTTGGTATAACTATTTGTTTATATATTCAGAAACTACCTAGTTTAGGTTATTCTCTAAATTTATTCAAGAATGGTCCATGATGATCAGGAGAAGGATTGTCTGCTAAAGATACAACAAGCATCTGCATCGCTGCTTTCAGCACACAACTTTGTCTACCTCTTTTTGATTCACAAAATAGCAGATTCAGAAGTTTTCAGTGCAGGGAAATCCCACAGCCACCTCATCATGAGTCTTTCTGAAGACTCATTCAGGTAATTTTTACAATCAAGCCACTCTGAAAAATTACATATTGTACCAAAATGAAACAGCTGTTCTGGATAGTGGGCCTAGAGAAAGCAGGTGATCCCTAGTCTTTCCATCTTACTTAATTGTCCCAAATAGATGCTTTGTTATGCCTTGTGGCCCGTATTCATTGCTTTTTCTAAATTGCCACTTACTCTCCTGACAGTTCTGTTCTAAAAACACAGGGGCTTTCTTAAAGTCTAGAAAAAGTTAAGAATCTTAGAACAGGGAAAGTAGTGGTGCCAATAAATCTTGTCATTTTGAAAATAAAAATCTTGTGGATTACTAAACTCAAATCTCTATACATTTCAGTTCAGTTCAACAATAACTCTGGACCTATTCTAAACTGACCTACCATTTGCATTGTGGAATGTGGGATTGTTTTGCTAATTATAGAAAATACAATGCTTTCATTGGAAAACCTGATAGTTGAATGGTTTTGATTAAAGTGTAAAAGTCCCAATTATTTGGTGGAAAGCTCTGTTGCATCCAAACAGCACAAATTGTGGAACTAAAGACTAAAATTTAAAGCAGTCCTGCACACCCAGCAAAGCTTTGTGTTTTGTTTTAGAACAATGTTGGCTTCATATCATGGGGGCTTTAATCCTGTGAAAGCTTATGAAAGAGTTCACTAGCATCCTATACACATGTATGGTAGGGGATGCCCCACCTAATTTAATCAAATTAACTTCTGCACTACAGGTCTGCACAGTCAGTTCCACTGAACCAAATAAGATTTCTTTCCCAGCCAGCACACAGGGGAGTTGGACTTCAAGAGGTGCAAATGATTGATAAAGAGCATTAAAAGGAATTTTCCCAAGAACAAGATCAAAAGCATGGGAAAAAATATCAACCAGAGTGGAAAGGGGTGGGGATGGAATAGGCCATTGGATGTACATGATTCCAAATGATAAGTTGATCTTTTAATGAATGCTAACAATACTCTCTAATCACCTCTTCCTTATTAATCAAGCTGCAAACCTTGCTTGGCTGAATGTTGAGATTAATGGGTCTTAATGATCAGGCCAAACAATGATATTGAACTTGGTTGGAGTCAACTCCAGGGGCCAGGAGCCCAAGAAAACCCTCTAGGGCTGCTATACATTTAAACTGGCTGGTAACCTGACAAGAAGCAGCTAAAGCACTAGTTACCCAGAGCAGCAGCTGTTTCCTTCTTTTTTCAAGGACAAAGGCAGGTACAGTAGTGTCCAGAGAGACAAAAAAAGTCAAGATGACTGCCATGTCAAAGCCCTACCTCTTAAAAAGTAGTGTGGCTACATGATCACCATTGCCACCTTGACTTTTTTTGACTCCTTTATAAATGCCCCTGATCCAAACAGTGGCAGGATTTTCAGTCAGTTAACAAAGGCAGCTTCCACCCAGAAATACAAATTATTTAACATTATTTTTAAAAGCCAGGGTTAGCATACGTCAAATATTTCTGTGACATATTCATTTAGTTTGGTTTGGTTTTTAATTCAAAAGATCTGATTGAACCAGGGATCTAAAAATTGCTAAAATGTCCTGGATTACTGTACTTATTGGTTTCATTTAATTTGAAGCCACTTCTGAGAAGCCACAACCCTCTACTCATTCCCCTCAACCCTATTTCTCTTTTGTCTTGCTGGAAGCCAATGATAGCCATCATGCTTCTCCTCAACCCAACCCAATCCCCTATTTTCCACCAGACCAGATGTAACACATGCTTTGAAACTGCGGGGGTTTGGCCAATAATATTCAGGGGGAAAAAAATCTAATTTATCTTTCATAAATTTGTTATAATATGTATTATATTTTGCCATATGTTATTTGTACTACAATTTTAAAAGTTGTTAGTGCCCCAGTGTTGACAGTGAGATAGGTCTCTATATAAAATAAATACATATATAAATATATAAATCATTTTTCCTACAGGTAGCCCTCGACTTACAACAGTTCATTTAGTGACCGCTCAAAGTTACAATGGTATTGAAAAAAGTGACCTATGACCATTTTTTACACTTATGACCTTTGCAGCATCCCCATGGTCATGTGATCAAAATTCAGATGTTTGGCCATTGACTCATACTTATGACTGCTGCAGTGCCCTGTGGTCAAGTGATCGCCTTTTGTGACCTTCTGACAAGCAAAATCAATGGGGAAGCCAGATACACTTAATAACCGTGTTACTAACTTAACAAATGCAGTGATTCACTTAACAAATGTGGCAAGAAATGTTGTAAAATCGGGCAAAACTCACTTAACAAATGTCTCACATAGCAACAATATTGGGCTTAATTATGGTCGTAATTCAAGAACTACCTGCATTTGGATTTTCCTCAGGTTAAAGTGTGGTAGGACTTTTTAAAGACAGTCTTTCGTGAAACATAAGAACAGTCTTTCCTTCTAATGGATACTTCACGCTATTATGGGTTCAGCAGCAGCACTTATTCATTAGTAGACTACTACTATTCAAATATTGTTGTTTTTTAAAGAGGATTTCTGAGTGAAGATCAGCCACATCAAGTGTCAAAGCTCAGTGGCAACAGCCTTCAGCAGAGTTTAGTGGGACTGAAATATGGAGGTGAATAAAATCAACCTAAATTGTCTTTGGACAACACTGGCTCCCTTGTCCAAGAAATGGAGATGAATGAGCACCATGCCTTAGAGTCAGGCATGACGGAAAGGGAAACTTTTACTTTTATCTTTTTAAAGAACCAGCCTACTATAGGATTAGAATGGGAGAGAATCAGGTTCAAGCCCCCACATAGAAATGGAAGCTCACTGGATCAACTGGGTCAGAGATGTTTGTTTTAAATAACCTCATTTCTGTTGCCATGAAAAAATAGAAAAGGAAACACTGTGTAACTCCCTAAACTGCAGGAATGGTGGAATATTAATTTAATAAACAAACAAAATGAAATAAAGTGTACAGAACTACATGCGTTGAAAAATGTTTCCCACCAAACATTATTTTCATACTATCCAAACAAAATTCCCCCCTTTTTTTGACTAGTAAATGCATGTGAAGTTTTAAGAATGCTGCAAGTAGACTCACAAAAAAAGTATTGTGGTTTTGCAGTTACAGATACTCCTCAACTTATAACTTGAATTGAGCCTGGAATTACAGTTGTAAGGCATTGTGGTTGTAAGTTGAGACACCCATGTGAACCAAAATAATTTTCGGACCATTTTCAGGGCAGTTGTTAAGTGAACTCTATAGTTGTTAAATAAAACAGGTGTTTTTGCTAGAAACAGGCAAACAACATTGCAGATCATGATATGTGACCACAAATACTACAGTCATTAAGTGAATCCAGTCATTTGGGCTTCTTCTTCTTTTTTTTTTGCCAGAAACTGGTAAATGGTCTCATCCCCATCACATGAGTACATGCCCTGTTAAGGAAATCAGTGAAAAACATTGCAAACTATGTCCATGTGACCACAGAACACTGCAACGAGATGTTACATTAACCCATTTGACTTGCCATGTGACTGTGTGCAGGACGGGACGGGCGGGACGGGACGGATATTGCTGCAACCATTTACAATGGCTGGGAGTGCTTTACAGATTGTAAAGCATTTGTTTTGCAGTCATTGTAAGTTTGAATGGCTGTGAAGGGAAGTCTATTTGTAGTTACAAAAGACTACCTTCTCCAAATGTGACGGCAGAAGAAGAGAAAGCACCTACAGAAACACCTTTGAAATATCACTCGGTTCAACCTTCCTTTTTCTGATTTCTCATTTGTATCACAAAAGGCAAATGAAGCAAATTAGATAATCTCTTGGCCAAGAGATAAGCACAGTGCAAGGTGCTTATTTGTTTTCATAGTTCATACCAGTTAATCCATTTCATAGAAAGCAAATGCTGGTGCCCAAGCCCCCCCAAAAAAGAGAGAGAGAAAAAAAGAAACGTTCTTACCTGATTGGTGCTTGGATGGGAGATCACTAGGAAAGTTCAGAACTGTACAATCAGACCAAAAAATATAAGAAATCTCAGAAAACGGCAGTGGCAAGCCGTTTCCCTAGAGCTGCAAAGATCCATGTAACCATCAGGTGTTGATTTTTGCCTTATTTATTGTATTGTATTTGTAGTATTGTATTTACTAGTGGATGGACACTACTTGCCCATGAACATTGTGGGATTAGGGCTCTCAGGCTATTCAAACTCAAGACATATTACAAGCAGGAACCATTTTAATTCAAAGAAGGAAATGCTGTGAAGTCCCCTCACCCCTGTGGCATAGGAGCTGCATATTCAAATGACTTACTAAAAAAGCTAAACATAAGCAAGTGCTAAATTATTTTTCTGGAATTGAGCTTTAGATATTATTATAATATAACAATAAAAGCGTCCAGGCCAAGATATACAAGAGATGAATGGATGTTCTATTTTGTTAGGAACGGTCTGAGAATCATAAAGAAGAAATGCACTCTTTTCTTGTTTTCCTTGTTTGCTTTAAATGTATTTTTCAAAGGGCCAACACTGGCTTTGACTGATAAGGTCCATGCCAGGGGCCACAGTTATTTTGTCCTTGTAATGGGATGATCAAAATCACTGTGTGTGCACTGCATTTAATTTCTGTGCCCTGTTACCATTTAAGAACAAAAATGCTTGAACATTTGCATTAATTTCCTATGCAATTTTTGAAATGTACAATGTTGTAGCTATCAATTTTCTTAATACTGTATAATCCAAAACATAATTGTGTTCTTATCCATATATTTGTCCCAAAATTGCTAACTAAACTAATTCATTAAAAAGATTATACCATACCAACCATATTCCCAGCTATGTCAACATGGGAAAATGTGGATTTGAATATTTTTATATTAGAGTTTTAAATACTCTAGATATTTAATAATATGCTTTTAATATTAAAGTTTTAAAAAATGAAATGCAACTGAGTCAATTATCCCAAAATTTGCCCCTTTCCACCTCCATTATAAAGATTTGGTGTAAGAAAAATGTACAATTCAATTTTGCTTAAAGCTTCTAGTGTCACTGGCATCCTACAAATACCAGGGAGTTTTGATTTACTCGGTGAAGCAACATTTGGTTCATTTTCTTGCTTGATTACTGGCTTGGGAGAAGAAGCAGTGTGAATTCCTAGAAGAGCTTGATACTGAAATGTCACAACTATTCTTCCTGTTATAATATAACTCCAGATACCTGAGGAGTGACATAACAGATCAATAACAAAGCGAAATCCTATATTTTCTTCTTGATATTGCTAAAATAAATCTTTTTTTCTTTAAAAAAAACATGAGTTGTTTTTTTATGCTCACATTGCTGGCAACATGAGGCAATGTGCTGGTTGCATATGATGATTTCCTGTGAGAATGTGATCATTTATATTAGCAGACTTCAAACATGAAAAGTGAGCCACGTTTGAGGAATATTTTTTATTCTTTCAGGACATGCTCAGCTTTGGGGGCTAATGTTTATGTATGATTATTTAAAAGAAAAAAAATGGTTAAGCAGAAATGGGGTTCCCCAGTCATAGCAAAATGGAGAGAAGTTCCTTTTGTGATAACCTAATATAAAAGAGAGAAGTTTAGTGGAGTGGTTAAGGCATCAGGCTAGAAACTGGGAGATTGTGAATTCTAGTTCCACCTTGAGTACAAAGCTAATTGGGTGACCTTGGCCACTCACTCTTTCTCATTCATTGGAATAAGGTAAAGGCAAACCACTTCTGAAATCTTGTGAGGAAAATTTTAGAGACTTGTCCAGGCGGTCAGCAGGAGGCAACACTGACTAAAAGGCATACATGCATTCTCCCCCACAACCACACGCAGCAATTCTATCAATCCTTCTCCCTCTTTCTGTCATTTGGTCTTGTCTCTAAGGTTGCTACTGTTTCTCTAATATAAAGCTTTCAGTTTGGTAACTTACTTTCATTTACCTTCAAGGTTTATATACTGCAGCATCTGCAACCACCTAGCAGGCAGGGAATCTCTGTTAAACATGAATGGAGACTTCCAGGTGAGCACAAGGCTGGAGGGTAGAGTGGTAAGTTGAAAGCTGTATGAACATCCTTATGGAATCATCAATAATGAAGATTGAATGCAATATTCTATTTTTCTCTTGCACCTCCAGGAATTTAAAGCTATAAATGTAGTATTTCTTTCTTCATTTTCCCCTCTACAATATTGTTAGGTAAGTTTGGTCTCAGCCTGGTTCATCCCTGTGTTTAAAGAAAGTCCACATGTTCAAAAGAATACCCCAGATCTGACTGTACTTCATCTCTAGTGCTACTACATTAGCTTCTAAAAGGCATCTGGGCAGGATGGCTCAAAGGGATGATCAGGAATAGAAGGAATTCTCTCCCAAATATTGCCTTCAACCCTTATACATTCTTGGCATTGTAAGTGGTAAAGAGACAAGGAAGGCTTGAGTAGTTTCCTGCTCATAATCCCCTTTTCAGAGGTCCTGGACAGCGGACAGAATGCCAGAAGGCAAGAGGGTTCATCTCTTAACCTGCATGATCATCACAACCTCTCTGATACTCTGCTTGCCCAAGTGGGTAAGTGTGTACAAACTGCCAGGTTTGGCCTGATAAAGTTAATTTTGTTTTTAAAGTTTTCTCCTCTTAACCTTAATGAGTCTGTCACCCTGTAAGGTTATTAATGAGGTGTTGCTTAGAGGGGGCATAGGCAAGAAAGCAGATATTTAGTTCAGGAACCCCTATTATCCCTGACATGGGTCAGGCCTCTTCGTTCTTGGTCTTCAGGAAGCTTCCAAAAACCTTACTTACTAAGCATTATTTGATGAATTTAGAGCAGGGGTGTCAAACTCAAGGCCCGGAGGCCAGATCCGGCCCATGAGTTGCTTAGATCTGGCCCACGGGGACGCCATGGAAACAGTGAAGGAGTGACCCATGGTATCTCTGTCAGATAAAACAGAGCCCTCCTGAGCTCCATTTTCACTGGCAGAGGGTTGCGGGAGGCCATTGCAGCTGAAAATGGAGCTCGCGAGGGCCACATGCAGCTATCCCAAGCTCCATTTTCACTGGCAGAGGGTTGCAGGAGGCCATCATGAAAACGGAGCTCGGGAGCCCATTTTCGATGGCAAAGTGTTCGGGCTGTCACAGGCACTCCCGACATGAGTAACGTCGAGCTGGCCATGCCCACCCTGGCCACACCCACTCCAGCCCCCAGACATCAACCACAGCCCTGATATGGCCCTCAGTGAAATAGAGTCTGACACCCTTCTAATTCAGAGGGAGAGAGAGAAGCAGAGAGAGAAGCACGTCATCATTTGTTGCTGTTGTTTATTATGACCACTTTAAGGTGTAAGGTTTCATTCTGAAGTTTTTGCAAACCACCCAGATGTGAGATTGCAGTTGATAAAGAAATGGTCTTAATTAATTAAATAAGTTTAAAAATTCAGCCTTTTACTGCACATTTTGCCAAATATTCAATTTTTTTTTTGTTTTCATTTATGTCTAACATTTGTTGGCTCACTGTATCCAGATAGCCCCGTTAGAGGAAAACAACAGTGCTCTCTGCTGTCACGTGGATTTTTCATGGGGTCTCACTTTCTGAGTTTCCCAATTTGTTGTTCTGTGGCTTTTCACAATGAATGCAAATGTTTTGGAGTGCTGGAGAAAAATCTGGCTTGTTCTCATGTCAATAAGAACAATGGGCAGTTTTGTTCTGTAGTACGCAAAATATTTAGATGGAGCTCGTTAGTCATTCCTTGGGTACTGATGCTTGCAGAACTGTCCTATTTAAATACAACTGCATGACAAATTTGCTATTTGGCAAATATATTCACATGTGATGAAAAATGTGTTACCAAATTCACAAGAGTAGCAATATTCAAAGGATAATACTGGAAAGCACATATGTGCAGATGCATAAAAATTATGCCAGCATGCATAGTTGAATGAAATCCCTTCTCCCACCTCCAAAGAGCTATTATGCTTAAATTTATCTCTGTGGACTCACTCTCCAGAGCAGATCACATAGTAGGCTGTTACTGCATTGTATATATCTTTTCTGCTATCCAGCTAAGAATGTATGACTTATGGTCACAGCTGTGGAAAAAAAATCACATCCAGCATCCTGGACTTACACTTAGATGACCCCAATCAGATATTGGTCAAAGAACTGGCATCTGTTGGGAAAAGGAGGAAGTGAGGTAGGCATTAAATTCATGTGTTTATTCCTTCTATGCTTCCAAACCATTGACTGCAGCTGTTGCCAATATTTGTCTGATGCTATAAACAATTTGGCTACTGATAGTTTTTTTTTTGGGGGGGAGGTTTGGAGTGCTTGGAATACATGGTCAGCAGTCCTTCAATCCAGATGGGTATAAGCTGTATAGATTTCTAATGGCCAAATTTAAAAAAAAAATATGGTGAAACTCTGTGCAGAGCTATAGGGAACTTCTGATTTTCACAAACAGAGAGTAAATACTAGGGAAATGTGGACTTTTAGTAGTGAAGATCCAGAAACGGCCTTATGGTGTCTTTAATCTGCTGAATCTGAAGACCACTTTGTGAGAGCTGTATATACAAGCGTACATTATAATAACTTTGTTAATCTTTAAGAAATTTCTTTAAGGAATTTCAAAATTTCAGTTTGGAATTCTCAACGGGCTAACAGAACTACCCCATCAGAAATTAGAAACCTTCAAGAAACGAAACATGATTTTAGTTACTGACAAAATTAACTTTTTAAATTATTTATTTACTGACTTCCATTTGAGGAGCATACTTTTATTTATATATTTATTTATAAAGCACCTAATTCAAAGGCTCTGATGATACAGTGACCACAATATAGTACAGATAATAAGCTAGCATATTAAATGCCTTTCCTCTCAAACACACACACACACTGTTTTATATCAACATGTATTATAAAATGATGTTACAAGCTCAGACGTTAAACATACTTTATTTAACCAGCTTGTTTTGATATTTCAGTGTTTGTTCTTTCACTTCAAGTATTTGTAGCATTTCCCCCAGCTCTTTTGAAGCTTTTGCCAAAATTAAAAGGAATGGTAGTATATCAGCACTTAGAGATTTTAGATAAGAAATAACTAATTATTTGCCAGAACATTATGAATCATTTAAATTTCTTCCAGTAATGGCTCAGATCTGTGATATGGTCATCAGAAAGCTACTTATACTCAAATTGTACAGTTATACTGTCCTTGGCAATATCTGTTTGATAAAGATTTTTTCCTCCTTCAACTTTGATTCCTAAAAATATGCTTCACAGTCAAAGGCATCATTAGGGAATGCTAAATAACTCACTAGTCTATTGGCAGTGACATTAAAGTCAGTGCTTAGTTAGGTTACAAAAACTCTACATTTCAACCCACAAGAAATGGAAGAAAACAGCAAGTGAAATTCATATGTTTGCATGAAAGCTGTGATATTTAATAGTCGAATTTTGCCGGCATGTATAAGCAGGCATTTTAAAAATGACAGCACCCATGATCATAAGAAAGATGGGATAAGCTGCTTTTTTTGAAGTTTGCACTTCCATTATTGGGACTGTACGACAGGGGAGTGAAGTAAGTTCTACAAGCTTAAAATTACTCTTTAAATAATATCACAATTTCAGAAAATCCGGTGAATCTCTAATGACCCAATCTTAATTAGGCAGGGAATATAGTTCCTCAGTTCTGCCTTACCAGCTCTCACTTAGTAGACATTGTAGGACTCAGATGTCAGAACGTGCTAATTAAATAGCAAGGTTCTGCTTTTCAGAGGTTTTCTTCCACTGACGGATCTCATCTCATTGCCCATCTCTCCCGATTTTATAACTTCCAAATCCCAGTCCTTTTGTGTTCCCTCATATACCTCCTGGGGCATACGATATACGATATATACATATGATGTTCCTCATTTGCTAACAAGAGACTCCTCATTCATTTTCTTGAATGAACTGACATATTTTAGGGCACCAACGGGTAGGTTATGGCTACTACAGTGCATTAAATAATAAGTAATATTTTCAGTCCTGTTTCTTGGAGCAGAATATGCACAAGAACTAAACGGAGGATTCTCCATGTTTCCTATCTTGTTCCATGTTCATACTTTTCCATGGAATTTTCCTATTTATTATTTATATGCTACTTTGTTTCTGGAGACGGAGTAGTTTAAAAACAAAAATAAGTAAAATATTGTTATGATGGATTTGTTTTAATGAACTAATTATATAAACCAGTTAGGAAATTATTATAACAGTTTTCAAGATTCCGTGTTTACCC
Source organism: Oxyrhabdium leporinum (assembly GCA_032468155.1). Lineage (NCBI taxonomy): Eukaryota > Metazoa > Chordata > Lepidosauria > Squamata > Cyclocoridae > Oxyrhabdium > Oxyrhabdium leporinum. Next base: position 90,600 of record JANHFL010006469.1, on the reverse strand, counting down.
TTGAAAAACATTTAATATATCTTATTAAAGTCTATACACTTTATGCTTCTTGATGTCATCCAACTGTGTGGGGTTTGAAATTTCTAGAGCTATCTAGGTTATATTAAAACATCTGTTTAAAAGAAACTCTGTGCAGTTACAGAGAACTTCTGATTTTCACAAACAGAAAGTAAATGCTAGGGAAATGTGGATTTTTTTTTAGTAGTGAAGCTCCACAAATAATCTTGTGGCATCTTTAATTTGCTGAACCGTTTGTGGACTACAGACCACTTCATGAGATGTACACAAAAGCTTACCTTATAATAACTTTTCTATTATTATAACTGTCACTTCACAGGCAGGCCACAAGATGGCACTGCTACAATTAGAGCAATTCCAGACAATATTTGCCAGCCTTACCAGGTAGACCAAACAGGAAACACGACCAGATAAACTAATTCTACTTCATCATAAGGCTACATTAACAGAATCTTGCAAGTCTGAAAGTACAATTCATCTTTACCACCCGAGAATTTAGGGAAGGTCCTTTCTGAGCCTTTTGCTCCTCCCGCTATGCAGCTGAAGTCTATGTTGTCTCTTATCTGACTGTCTTCTAGGCAGCTTCTCTTGCCCCTGTTTCCCAGGGTCTTTCTTACCTACCATCAAAGTAACTTGAAATAAATGCTATACAAAAAAGTTCCAAATTATATTAAGATGGCAAGAATCGCTTACTACAATGTAGTTTTGTCTTGCACAGTCTGAGATGTGAATTAAAAAAGCTGAGTGGTCACCCATTTCTATCAAAATGTACAATATTTTGAAAAAAAGTTGTAACTGTTTCATTTTCCAGGACTTCCTCTAGCTCTTTGAGAGGAAATTCCACTTTAATCAGAGGCTGCTGAAGACATGGTTTAACCCAATCATGTTCAGCTCCAAAAATTATTGTGTTATTGTACATATACAAGTATGGGCGAAAGCAGCAGAATTATGAAATGTGTGTAGGAAATTTTCAAATGATCTTATCTTATAGAATTAAGTCTCAGAGTGTTAATTTTTATTTATTTGATTTTTTAGCTGCCCAACTCCAGTGAACTTAATGTCTAGTCTATGCATCCAAAAGCCTTATTTTTAATTTTGTTGGATCCAGTTGCATCTTATGATGAAGTAGCAGCAGAAGCCAAATGATGTTTCCCTTTTAGCTCTGGATTTCTGTATTAGTAGTTGCTCAAACGAATACACATGCATATAGAGCCAGATTTGTTCAAGCATACATGAATTACATCTCCTAAGTTGTAAATACTTTGTAAATATTTGCAAGGCTACATTCTTAGAAATATTCTGAAAGGCTATGATATATTTCTATGTTGAATAGTAGATCAAAGGTGTAGATTTGTTATGTATCCATAAATTCATCTTCTTTTAGGGATTAGCTTCCTAGAGATGTACTGAAAGTTAATGGACAGTTTCTTCTAAAATAAATACAGTGCCATCAGAGATGTTCAGTAGGGGTGGGAAAATTAAATACAGAGATTATACAACCACATTTTAAAGAAGCAATCTGTTTGAAGTACAAAGAGCACTACTTGAAGTTAAGTGCCCATCCCTACTTATCATTACTGATTTTACATGCTAGGAAACAAAATACCTTGTGAAACAAACTTCAGCATACATTTTTTTCTTCTCCCCACCTTTTTTTTTTTAAATAAATAAAATAAAACCCTTTCAGTATTATAGCCACCATCAAATGCAGTTCTGCTTTACAAAGCAGTCATCCATGCTGTTGCTTGAGTGATTGCCATTAAAATGACATGTTAAAGGAAAACAAAATGTAAGGCTGCATTATGTGGTTAGTGCATCTTTTTTGAGATATATTCTCCAGATGAAGCTATAAAAGCAGTCCATTGGGAATTTAAAATATCCCAGCATGTGTGCTATCCACTGAGGTGGTCATTTTGCTTACATTACAGCATTTTCCCAAGAAGCCCTATGTAAGCGTTTGTATTGAAATCAGGTAATATTATGCAGTCTTTTCCCAAACAGGTACCTGAATTTAAGGTCACAATTCCTGATAATATAGCTTTTGCTATAGAAACTATAAAAGTTCTTACTACGAAGAAACCCATTTTATTTACCTATTTTTATCCCATCTTTATTATTTTTTGTAAATAACTCAAGGCGGTGAATATTCCGAATATTCCTTCCTCCCCTATTTTTCTCTCAACAGTAACCGTGTGAGGTGAGTTGGGGTGAGAGAGAGAATGACTGGCATAATGGGAGACCATGAGCCATAGTGACTACCCAGCCGGCTTTTCATGGCTGTGGCTCATGGTCTCCCATTTTTTAGCTTGGTGTCTTAACCACTAGGCAAAACTGACTCCTTGCAAACAATAAGGCTCAAGCTTATTGTTTAAGCAGGCTCACGGTTTTGCATTTCTTCCCTCCGTCTATGAATCCTAACAGCCATTCAGAGTTTGGTAGAAAGAATAGCTGGCAGGAGAATTCTAGGAGTTGATGTCCACACATTTTAAAGTTGCTGAGGTTGAAAAATGCTGGTCTACTTGACTTTGCCCAGGAGATAATAAAATAAAATAATAAAATAAGGGAACATCATGGTTGAAGTCACAAAGTCTCTTCCTTGCTTCATGCCTCCAGTTAATCTCCTACGGGGACAACAATTCTGGCTTTCATATCTTGTATGTCGGGGATTCTATATTTTGTGTGTAGGAATAATTACCACATTGAATGAAGAAAGTTGAAATCCAACACATCTGGAAGGTAAAAGTTTTGGGAAGGCTGCTATAGTACAGTGGCACATTGGAAACTTGCTTATTATGAAATTTAGAGAGTTGCAATCGTTCTCCTGGCTACATATGGTTTTATGGTAAAATAAAAGAACTATTTTAGGTAGCAGTTGAAATGGATTTGTGCTTAATATTTAATAACATCAATAAAGGGAATTAATACACATTACTTTGCAGCCACCCAGTAATGTATATGTGCCAGTTGTTCATTATTAATAGGCTATTCCTGTTACCCTGTAATTCAGCAGTTCTGGGGCCTGTTCGATTGGTACAAATTAAGTTTTCTTTATTACATTTTTTTTCCTTTAAAAAAAAATATTGCTCATCATTCTGCAATATACTATGCTTGTTAATTACCTAATTATCCATGGTAATGCACCAAAAAGACCTTTTTAGATTTAAATCTCTCCTGTCCCAAAGGTGCTTTTTCAAGAGGCAACTGGACTTTCTGGTTTTTCTTTGAAGATGTTTCGCTTCTCATCTAGGAAGCTTCTTCAGTTTTGACTGGATTGGGGGGAGGGGGATAGAAGGATTTATATTCCTTGCAGGCAGCTGGTCATTTACATTATTTTTAGAGAGTCGTTGAGGCCACCTGGAGCTTTATCTGTGTTGTCAGGGTCACCTGAGTAGTGCAAATGGGTATGGAGCCTTCTTGAAACTGTTGAAAGGCCTGTGTTGTAGACTGGAGATAGATGATGTCTATTGATCAGGGGTGTCAAACTCACGTTGTCACGATGGTGTCACGTGACGTATCTGCACCTTTTTCTCCTTCACTAAACTGGGTGTGGGTGTGGCCAGCGTGTGAAGCACCCAGCCCATGGGCTGGGAGTTTGACAGCCTTGCTATAGATGATCCTTCCATTCCCCATCATCCAGTCAGAGCTGAAGACGTTTCTTGGATGTGAAGCAAAACGTCTTCAAAGAAAAACCAGAAAGTCAAGTTGCCTCTTGAAAAAACACTTTTGGGACAACCATGACCTGGATGACTGAGAATCTCCATAGACATTTAAATGTCTCCACTGAATTTTCACTTTTTAATTTCTTTAGCTCCAGTCTATCTTTTTTTTTTAAAAAAATCTTTTTCTCTTTATGAACCTGGGCTACCTTAGACTTAGTCTTTTATTTTTAGATTTTTCCTCCCATCTTTTCTTTTATATGCAAGTCAATGTGGTAAACATACAAATCAACTTTCCTTCTCCTATTTTCACCACAACAACATACCTGTTAGGTGAATTGGGCTGAGAGAAAGAGAGTGACGTTCTAAAATCACCCAGTTCATTTTTCATATCCATGGTGGAATTAGAACTCACAGTCTCTCAGTTTCTAGGCCAGCACTTTAACTACTACCCCAAATTGGCTTTGGCTTTTTTGGCAGAAACTTGTAGGACATGTTCCTTCACATACGGGTCTCATGCCTATAATCCTATCAACCATTACAAGCTTCTATTTTAATTATAAAATTATGTTTTCTACATTTCTGAAAGGGCACCAGAGAAACCCTTGTCATCTCCCTCCCCAGAAGTATCACCAGGGAGGTTACAAAATCTGTCATTGAAACCCCACCTATTTCAATGTGTGTGGTGTGTTATGCAGTTAAAAGGGAACAGGGTTTGATTGCATGACTGTGGCCATCATTTTTACTTTTTTAAAAGCCTATCTCCCCCTGCTCCTCCACTTTTTGTGGCTTTTGTTTTAACTGGTTTTTCAACCTTTTTCTAAGAGATCAGCTGCTGAATACCCTTAGACAATTGTGGGTTATGAAACTGAATTATGGGAACTGTTTTGAATTCGTGCAGATCTTTAGTTGCTCTGTAACTTTAAAGAACTTTCTTATGAATCCTGTCTTCTAAATTTGGAGCCCTTGGGCAGGAATTATCTCATAACTTGATATTTGATCCTTTTTGGCTGAGGAGCAGGATAAAAATGTTTCAAATAAACAAAAGGCAGGCTACAATCCTGCTTGACTATTTTTAATGTTGTGGTTGAGCTTAATAAATGATATTATCCTATTAATGTTCTTTGTTTATTACTCTAATGGACAATGTGGCTGGAAGTATGTGATAAACAGATATTGTTCCTTTTTAAAGATCATGATAATCTTGTTTTTGTTCAGCTACTTCCCTAGTTGGGTTTCCCTGGGCCAAATTGCTGAAAGGCCTTTTCTGTTTTGAGAAGCTGCAGTACTGATTGATGCACTTGAAGTTCATTTTGTTTCCTTTTGACCTTCCTGTTTCACCTCCTTTCTGGCTTCTTGATTTATATGTTTCATTGCATATGGCAGCAGGGTTGATCTGCATATGGATGGGAAGTAGACATAGAGCGATACTGTGGACTTGAATTAATAAGTGGAGCAGGTACGGTGATCAGCCATTGCTCTCATATGTTTAGATGAAAGTCTGAAGAAGCTAACTACATTGGACTTGATCCAGTTACAGTTGTGTGGATGTGTGCTCCTGCAATTAAATCTGTATTATGTCCAGTGTATGTATACAGTTCCGTATACAATTCTCAGTCAAACAATGCAGGAGGGAAACTTCTGTACACAGAAAAGAGAAGCCATGAGAATTTAAGAAGGATATGGATTAAACTGAAAAAAAGCAACTGGCTCATATTTTTCTTTCTCTGCACTTTAAAAAAAAAGACTTTATTCAGCCTCTAGAGCAGGGGTATCAAACTCGCATCATCACGGTGGCGTCATGCGACATATCATGACTTCCCCCCCTTTGCTAAACCGGGTGGGGGCAGGACCAGCATGTGACACATCTGGCCCACGGGCCGTGAGTTTGAGACCCCTGCTCTAGAGAGCTTCAGAAACATTTATGCTGTACCCCTGCTGCTATCAGGAATTTTGAGAATTGGAGTTTGGATTGGAGTAGGCTGGACAAGATGATGTTTAAAGTATTGTCTGTCTATCTATCTATCTATCTATCTATCTATCTATCTATCTATCTATCTATCTATCTATCTATCTATCTA
>JANHFL010006469.1:73627-84745 GCA_032468155.1 Oxyrhabdium leporinum | reverse complement strand
ATCTATCTATCTATCTATCTATCTATCTATCTATCTATCTATCTATCTATCTATCTATCTATCTATCTATATCAGGGGTGTCAAACTTAAGGCCCGCATGTCGGATTGGGCCCACGGGGCCTTTACATCTGGCCCATGGGGCTGCCCTGGAAACAGCAAAGGACTTGCCTGCAGTGCCTCTGCCAGAGAAAACAGAGCTTGGGAGGGCTGTGTGTGGCCCTCCCAAGCTCTGTTTCCACTGGCAGAGCATTTGGGCCACCACAGCCACCCCTGACATGAGTGATGTCGAGCTGCCAATGCCCACCCATGTCATGCCCACCCGGCCCCCTGAGGTCAAACACAACCATGATGTAGCCCTCAATTTGACACCCCTGATTATCTATCTATCTATCTGTCTGTCTGTCTGTCTGTCTGTCTGTCTGGCTGGCTGGCTGGCTGGCTGCCCATTCCCTCTCAGTGGCTTACAAACAATAAAAAAACAATAAAAAACAATAAAAACAATAACCCTCCACTCCTCTGATAACAACAAACAATCCACTTGATGGGCTCCATTCCACTCTGGGTTTCCTAGGTCAGTTGTCAGAACCAGATCTTTAGGGCCTTGCGAAAATGTTGAAGTGGGATGCCAATCTAATCTTTACGGAAATGATGTTCCAAGGGGAAGGGGCTACTACAGAGAAGGCCCTTCTTCTGGGTCACACCAGATGTACTTCCTTAGGATACTGCACGATTCTTTGCCTCCCAATTCTAGTGGGTGTAACCAGGAAGAGACAGTTTCATGTTGCCATGTACTTTTCTATTTGCTTATATTTTCCTTGACATGTGGGATGGTGATATCTAGGCCTAACTGTAAAAAATAAAAATAAAAATAAAAACAACATTTGAAAGAGTGGTTTTATAAATTTCATAATAATGTAATATTCACGAGGCCAGATACATTACAATGTAAACATTAGTAACATGTAACAGTCATTATATATTTCATGGCATTGTTGCCCAAATGACAGTCATTATATATTTCATGGCATTGTTGCCCAAATGACAGTCATTATATATTTCATGGCATCATTGCCCAAATGATGTGATAATTCTCATCGTTTGCATGATGTCATCATGACAAATATGGTATCACTTGGTATCTGGTTTCCTTCCCTTAGCTATAAGAATAACAATTGCCTGTTATTTTAGTAAGAAATAGATCTGTCAATTTAAGGGAATGAAAAGACCTAACCTTGTGAAGCTATGCTTGCTGGTTTGCAATAGTTATCCTCAATTACTAACACCCGAACATTCTTTATTTGCTTAAGCATGTCACAGTACAGGTTTTCTTAACTATAGTATATGAACTACAATAAATCTCCTTCAGGGTAAGTGATTCATTGTCTGCAACATTTTCAGTTTTGGGCTATGTGAATTGCTAGTGGTCCATAAATCAAAGGTAAATGGCCATGAATTTAGTATCTGAAGAATTATCTTGTGGAATGCTGATTTTGGTCTAAACCTATTCAAAGAGCTCATTTGTAAACTAACAAACAAAGAAAGGGGAATATAGTGGATGACCTGGTTGTGAAGGACCCTCCTCTCTAGTAAGAAGCAGGTCAGTTACTTTCTTCTAGAATGTTTGGTGCACAAAAGGAAGGTCTATCTTTGAAAGACCCTGGATAGGCGAGTTTGGCCTACAACCTGTTTCATCAAATAAATGAAAAGCAATTTGAAATGTATGAGACAATGAAATGAACAAAAAGCACAAATGAATACACACTCCAAAAGCACTGGATTTCTATTTCTAGTCTCATGAATTTTCAATATATGTATAAAAGCACGTCTTCATCTTGGAATTTAAGAATCACACTCCTCACCTTGAAGCACAGACAAAGAATTTCTACATCCAGGTTTCTCAGCCTATGGATTGCAAGCAAATTTGAGAGTGGTTGCACTCATTCATGATTTGGATGTCTTTGTCAAGCTGCTCATGATAGATTGGGCCATTTATATGATCTAGGCAGTGGGATTTCCTTTGTACTTGCGGAAACTGTTCCTGCAGCAGTGTGACTGACCTCCAGCCATGGTAACCCAACCAGGATCGAGACCTTCTTGCCTTTTCTCATTTTACTCCTCCTCTTGCTGGACTTCTTTTTGATGGCACCATGCAGCAAGCTGAGCCTGTATGACTGCTCCTGCAGCCCAAGTATGCCCATCTCCTGTTGTGTCTTCCTTTAAAAAGTAGAAGAGACTCATCATTTACTCTTCCTGGAGCAGATGCAGAGGATTAGCACTAGGCCCTGGATGACACCCACCTCTCAGAGGAATAAAGACCAGGAGAAGCCACTCTTGAAAGAGAAGAAAAATGAAACTAGCTAAGAGTACCTCAATTCTGAATGTGTCATTGTGGGCAGCGCTCAAAAGTAGATTGGAGATCTTTCAGGAACTCTTGTAAATGTACAGACTGAATGATACTCCTGGCCCTGGGAACATGTCCTGACAATGAGCCAGCAATTCAGCTTTGGGTGTATAGTTCTGATTTGCAATTACACCACTGATTCCATATCAGACTGTGCTCCCTTTTGGTTGGACAAGCTGACAGCCTGCTGTCCATACATGGTAAGAATCCTGTTTGATAGCACCCAATTCATTATTTGAGAATCCCCCATTGAAGGTCATGGTCATAGGCCATCAAGTCCAATTTCTGTTCCTTTACAGAAATCTAGTTAGTTATCTTAAGTAATCATCTAGCTCCCATTTGGAAATTTTCATCTTAGGAATCCGCCTTTATTCTGGGAAAATGATTCCACTTCTTAACAAATTTTATTATCAGGAAATTCCTTTAAGATTCATCTTGAATTTCCTTTATTTAATTTCATACTACTAGCCGTTTTCCTGCCCTTCATTTCAATAGAGAAAAGGCCTGCATTCCCTCCACTTGACTGATTTTTAGCTGTTTACAGACCTCTATAATTTAACCCCTCCCTTTCTTTTTTTTTTCTTTCTTTCTTTCTTTCTTTTTTTGCAAATTTACCACACTGGGTCCTTTAAATGGATTTGGCTTCCAGAATCTTTATCATCCTGATATAGCTCAATATTTCCTGCTCAAGGTTTTTCATATCCCCTTTAAAATATGGTGTCCAGAAGAGGACAGAGTATCTCAGGTGTCATCTAATCAGCATGGAGTACAGTGGATTCAGGTGTCATTTAATCAGCATGGAGTACAATGGATTCATTACTTCTTAGCAATTTAACATTTATAGGTTATAAGATAAAATACAAAATACAAAAGTAAATAGAAAGACACGGGGGGGAGGGGGAGAGAAAAATGAGGAGAAACTAGGGAAAAGAAAAGAAGAAACCTTAACTTCCAACCCCCTCTGTTGCAGTAAAAAAAAGCATTAACATCAAACCACAACTTTTTGTTTTTCCATAATAATATAAACTAGTCATTTCTATAAAAACATATCAATTTAATCAGTAAAACCCAAAATTAAAGTTTTATTTTTTCCACTTCAAGCACAAAGTTCAAAAGTGGTCTCCATACGGAAACAAATGTACTTATATTCTTTCCTTTAACCAAAACTGTCAATTTAGCCATTTCTGCCAACTCCATCACCTTCTGTAGCCATTTGTCCATCGTGGGAATCAAAGTGCCCTTCCATCTTTGTGTGTATAATAGTCTTGCTGCTGTCAACATATATAAGATCAAAGTTGCAAAAATTTTCTCCAAGTCTTTTTCCATTAAACCCAAAAGAAAAGTGTCTGGTTTCATTTTTATTTTCATTTTAAGAATTTTCTGTATTATAATATGAATCTTACTCAATGAAATCGTTACTTCTGATAATCTAGATGCAATGCGGCTGTTAATGAATTCAAAGATTACATTTGTCTTTTTAAATGTTGCATCACACTGATTGTTCATGTTCAGTTGTGGTCAGCTAGAACTAGATTCTTTTCACACACATTGCTGCTAAGCCAAATCTTCCCAATCCTTTATTTATGCATTTCATTTTTCTCTACTAGATTGATTAAGAATATTGAGATCCTTTTGAATCACAATCACACTTTTGTCTAGTTCTTAAGTTATTATCAAGTTGCCGTAGCTTAATATCATCTGCTAATCATGGGCTGCATTTGATGTGAAATATCAATTTTGTGTTATCTACATGCTACCATTTGACGTGATACATCAGTTTGGTGCTATCTACATTTTATTAATTGTTACCGACATGAGTGACCACAGGCGGCCCCAACACGAGTGATGTCAAGCTGGCCATGCCCACCTTGGCCACGCCCCCCTGCCCTCTGAGATAAAACACAATCCTGATGATTAAATGATGCACATAAGATTAGAGATAAATGGAGGCTAAACATGACCTGCTCAAAGAAGAATATGATACTTAAACTATACATTAAAGAAATTGTTTAGGTTACATATTAGCATATAAGTAATTTTTAGCACAAAATACCTCAAAGAATCTCATCAAATTTAAGAGTGCATGGGGAGAAGAATCATTAACTTCTTTCCACAGATACTAGTATAAAGGAATTACATACAATATCTGAGTAGGTGAATTTTATTAAATACAGTCAGGATCTGAAGCAGGGATTAGAGAGGATCCTCTTTTCAACTCCGTTTTAAATTGCAGAAATGTGAATATTTAGGGTTTAGCCTATTATTTAGCATAACATTTCAGAGCTCAGTGGCCATCATTTTCTGAAATCTATTCTGCTGAATCATCAAATCCTAGAACCAGGCCAAAGGACCAGGCAGGTATTCTAGTTAGCTCACTGAACAAATGTTTCACCTGTGACTTTTGCCAACCTTTTCTTAAAACCTCTAAGGAAAAGAATTTATCAGTAATATATTCCAGACCTTTTAAAAGAAAAAAGAAAAAGGAAAAAATAGCTTTGGATATCATCTTTTTGTGCTTGAGCTGGTTGCAGGACTTCGCTGTACTTTCTGCTTCTTGGCAATATCCCATTGGGATAAAAAAAGATATCATGTTTTTTCCAATAACACACATTACTCGTGGAAATTGTGTAGGGAGGTACAGAACAATATTTTGGATAGGCTTACCCAGGAATAGCAAATACAGCCAGCTTCTGTGGCCTCAGCTGTACAGTATTACCAAATTAACAGCTCAAATAGATCATAGCCTTTTTAAAAATCCTTGTATTGACTAGTATTTTTTAAAGCATACTTTGCCTTGAAAATTATGTTAATTAATTGATACAATGGCTTGTAATGTTTTTTCTTGTCTGGAAGCAGTTCAGTTGAGATTTCAACTTTCATCTTTCCTTATAGAGCAAATTAGTGCGGAAAACTGTAAACGTACATCCTTTTTTCACAGCTGAAAAGAATCAATAGCTGCTCAAAAGTTCATTCTTAGAAAAAAATGACCGTTACAAAGATAGAAGTGGCAAGAAAGGAGGCTAAAATGCCCAGTGGATTTGTCTTATTCTGCAGGGTCAGGGAAAGCAGTTTCATAACCTTCAAGATTAAAACTTTGCTTTTATTTCATTGCAGGAAGCAATGTAGGAAGTAAAGATTTATAACCAGATCTCCAAAAAGCTTTCCTTGTGTAAGTGTTGTGTTGCTGGCTATAAGTGTAAAGAAGAACCCTTTTATTCATGCCACATGTAAACTTATGTTTTAGTGTTTTATCCTTGTTGAAAGTATACACTCTTAACCTTATATTTAAATCCATTTAAAAGGAGAAGCACTGTCTCAATTTTTGTACTCAGTATTTCACAACAATGCCTGCAATACATTCTTTTTATTTATTGTATGTTTCATTAATAAGTAATAAATTATATATCTTATGACATCATTATCTCCTCTAGTATTAGCAAGCAAGCTTCTAAGCTTTCACAAGTTACCAAATGAACTATTCAGATCATCTCTCTGTTGCACTAGACATCCAATCCAAATTTACCCTAAACTAATTTGGGGCCACTCTCTCCATTTCTGTTTAACTCTACGTTGCATGGTGGTTGTGATGATTATAAAATGAAAGGAGAAAGCCACCTTCAGCTCCTCAAGGAAAGGTGAGATAGAAACTTGACAAATGCATAAATTAAAAATCTTTTCTAAATATATGTACATTTGGGTTAGCATGTAGCCATTTCATATACAATAACTAATTCCCAAGAAGTGCTCATGTTGCTTGCTGATTTGTCATCATCAAAGCCATTTCATTGTTATTGCATCATTAAGGCAAATGTGGATGACTCTAAAAGTGCTTGTATGGGTCTTATGTATTGGTATCTGATCATGACTGGATTACTAAAAATATGGACTTACCAATTCTTTGTTTAACCAAAGAACATTTAGCTTTCAAATCTGCACCTATATCCCTTAAAGAGATAACTATTTTGCCTAGAATAAAAGCACTTGGACTATTCAGTCAGCTCTTGACTTAACTCTTGATTATATGCATCCATGTCATCCATTTGGAATACCTATATGTCACCATGAAAACCAAACAGTTTTTCAAGATAACCGCACCCTGTGGTTGCCTCACATGTGTAATAAACTATATTCATAAAGATATCAGTGTGCATGCAGTGTTCACTGGAAAACAGAACAAGGAGTATTATGCAGTATCTGTGGTTGACTCTTCAACACTCAAAACACTTTTGGATGTTTTGGACCAGAATGGGACAACTCACCATGGACAACTCACAACTTGCCACAGCCAACTTACCTCAGTCAACTCGGCACAGTCAACTCACCACAGGACAATTCAACAATTCAATTTAATTATTTATAATAATTTAAAAAATATTTTATTTTTTGTCATTCACCTTTCATTTTGTCCCTCGTTTGGCATCCTTTCTTTAATGATTCTATTCCACCATTTCTTCGATGTTAATGTAACTCTTATCCTGCAGTGAGTTGTCCTGCAGCAAGTCAGCTCTAGTGAGTTGTCCTGTGGTGAGTTGGTCATGGCAGGTTGGCTGTGGCAGGTTGGCTGGAGTGAGTTGGCCACAGCAAGTTGGCCATGGCAAGTTGGCCACAACAAGTTGTACTAGACTCATTTTGGAGTGCAAAGCAATGGCAGGTATTGGGCATAATATTTTTTAGTTAGATCTTCCAAACTAGGCATTTTTCTGATAACTTCCTTTTAAAAAAAAATGTATCAATGGAAGCAGGGAAATCCGTTGTTATAATTATGAGGGCAGGGAAAGCAGGCTTATCTAAGGCTCATTTCACCTTTGAAATACATTTGTAAAGAAAATTTTCATTCATTGTACAACATGTAGCTAAAATGCAGCAGAATTTCTTTGCCTAGTACAACTCATAAAATTTAAGACTGCCAGCAATGATGATCTAGGGATTTAGAGACTTGTATGCCATTAAATCCCCTGAACAATGCTCAGATTTGGAAACAGAGGGGGAGACATGTCACATTTGACTTGCAGCCTTTGCTGTAGCTGATCCTTGAAGTAGAAAGGGCTGACCCTTAAACACCCAAGAGTTTTTCAAGGAATATATTTTTGGCTGCTGTTTTAGACCTCGGTTTGCCATAGATCAATGTGTAGCAACGATGGTGGAGGAATTTCTTGTTTCTAAGCTCTTGTTCTTCAATTTGGCAAACTCGTTGGGCTTTGCATTATAGATTACCTTATTGGTTTCTGACCCTTTGTAATTAACTCTGACTTTGCCTTGTGCAACAACTTGGTACTGCTTCCTGCTTTCAGTTCCATGCATCATATGCTGCTCTCAACAGCCTGGATATGACTGTTTTAACCTTTCTATGGTCCATTGCATATATTACTGACTGTGCTTTCTACCTAATTAAAAAGCTAATGAAAGTCTAAAGACATTTTACATTGATTTTATATGGCCCAAAGCTTCCTCTTTATATTTTATTTTTATAAAAACTGATAGCGAGTACTGTCATGTATATAATGAAAAACTGCTTTTAACCATTCTTTTCTCTTTCACTTTATCTTACATATATACTAACTTTACATATATACTAACTTTAGTGTCTGGTATGATCTTCATAACACATACCTTCATAACACATACCCAAATAACACATAACCCAAATAAAAATCCCACAAAGTTGGAAAATGATACAAATACAATTATAAGTAGATAATTGTTCATGTAAATAAAAGCTATTTCTAGTACATGTAGATTATTATTGATTTTGTTTCTTTCATTAAAACATATAAATTAAGAAAAAAAGAAAATTAAGAAAATCCCAGGCTTCTAAGGCCAATATAATTCATCAAGATGACATTCAGTCAAATGGTTTCAACTTGATTACAGCAATAGCTAAACACAAGAGGGAATATGTGAAAGAAACTGCACACTATTTTTTTTATAATAATTTATTCCTTGTATTAATAAATGGCAGATGAAGTTAAGCCCTATAATTTATAATACATGAACTAGGTAGTTATACTTTCTGTTATCTGGGATGACCATGGCATTAATGGCATTAACTTAATGGTAGAAGATACCTATTGATTATTTCAGTGTTTATTTCAAAAGAACACATCAGTATAATTGACAAGATTTAAGTCTTGCTTGGATTATCCTTCAGGAATCTGAATCCAATTTTTTTTGTTGAGGAAAGGTTTCATTGTGGTTTGCTGTGAGACACTATTAATGAACCTGATAAAAGCTGGTTTGCACACTGGGAGGTATGTCGCAATGGGAACAAAGATGTTTTGAGAAAATCAGGGAGATGGATACAAATGACCTGTCCCTATTCTTTCCATTAGACCAGAGAGAGGAAGTAAGGCAAGCTTGTAGATGAGCAGGAAAGTAAAGGGCAAGCTTGCAGGCAGTCTTTTAAAATTTTGAATATGCAACAAAGCAACATCAACTAGTTATTAGTCACAAATATTCTAAGGTTGGTTGTCCCAGAAACTGAATTGAAAAACAAATCTGTTGAAGATTAATGCTGGAAATATTATGAGTGCGTATCTAGCTATTTTTAGATTCATGTACATACAAAAGGACATACCATTAGTCTCAAGAATGCATAAACCTCTTAAACCAACTCCTGAGTAACACTGACAGCCATGGGATCCTTGCTAGTGAGATATTTTAATACACACACACACACACACACACACACACACACACACACACACACAATCCATCATAAACAAATATTTGTGTACTGGAAAAAATCCTTCCTTAAACCAAATTAAAGGAACTTTTAAAATTTAAAACTTTTAACACATGATTAGACTGTTCTCTGCAAGAAAGAATCCCTAAGGATGATAAATACCTTTAGGTTGTTTTGCTCTTAGTCTTAAAAGAATGGGTTAATTCATTTTTAGTGTTATAGAAGCCCGTTCAATGGCAATTGTTAATGTGCTTAGTAGCTTTAAAATTTTATTTAGCCTTTTTTCAAATTAGAGTGGAGGGATTTTACAGACTGTAGGGATTTGAAAGTAGCTCAAATATTAATACATGACAATATATTTTCCTGAGGAAAAAACTGATTTATTTCTTGGCTTGAGAGCTGGTAAACAGAATGTTTGTTTTCATTACCTCTTTTTTAGTCCAACTTCCTTTTGTAGCCTATTTCCAACAGCATCTGAAAAATGTAATACTTTCAGCATCTGCTAATATAGGCTTCACTCAGGCTAGCTATTGCGGTTCTTATGTTTGTAGTTGAGCAACCTAGCATATAATTCAGAGTGCAGGATGAATACTGTCAGAGTAACCTGTTCTCACAACACACCTCCATATTCCCCATCCCCCACAGAAAAGGAGTAAACCACATGCCTTGTTCTAATCTTCTTGTGTGGATTAACAGGGTAGCTTTTCCCACAAGAAAATTTGCATTGGAATTTCTACTCTCAAAATGATATTTTCTTAACTTAATCCCTTATCCTTCCTAAATATAACAGCATTCTATCCAGGGAGTTTTAAATCTAAGATACAAAAGCAGTTGACATGATCACAAACAAAAGGCACTAAAGCTAAATTATTACCAATGGCTTTCTACAAATTATTTCCATTTTTCAAACATCTGTGGGATAATGGAAATGTCTCCTCTAAAGAGCCTGCATGTATTCAGATGTGGAAATCAATAGCATCTAGTGAGAATTTCTTTCTGAATAACAGCACATCTTTTCCCAAAAAAGAAGATAACCTTTCCATTTTTACCCTATCCCATCTAAAGGAGGACAATTTAACTAAAGGAAATGTATGCCATATATACATAAATGACAGGCAGTTTGGTATAATGGTTTAAGTCACTAGAAAAGAAGGAAACTGTGAGTTCTCTTCCCACCTTGGGGCAAGGTGGGTATCAGCATGGACACTGATTCACTGATGTGGAAAATCTCTAAATTCACTTTGGATGAATTCAGATATAGATCTAGATGATGCAGGACTGAATCTAAATCTTGATTTTTAAATTATTCGCTTCCCATTGATTCAAACTAGATTTCAATATCAACAGTTGACTTTTTTTCTCCCCTTTTTGATACTGTTGGATGAAATACGTGGACTTAATTTATGGAGAAATTGAAAGAAAGACATCAGTTTTGCAAATGCAAAATCTGCTAGAAATGTGCGAGCTAGAGAAGAAGCATTTGGCTTTGATGAAGGTTTGACCCATACTCTCCCTCCAGGCTGCCTCATAAAGCTACAGGACCATTCATTTCCAAGAGCAACATCAGACAGCCATGCTGCTTGACCTTACTTTGTTTCAGAGGTCCTCTTAGTCTTCTCCTGCCTACAGAACTCAATCGTTATGAAAAGGCTGAGAGAAGCTCTGAAGGGAAGTCCTGCATTAGATGTGTAGTACTAATCTCTGAGAGACCCATATGTTGAAGTTTTTGGTAAGCAAATTTTAAGAAAGTAAGGGAACAGTTTTTCTGGCACATTGGTCACCTGCTGGGGACCTCCTTGTCAAAAGTAAACCAGTTTCAGCTTGGCTGCTTGCTATTACAGTGAAGGTTTATAGGAACCAATTTGCAATCTAATCTTAGTTTATCCGGCATGAGTCTAAAAGCTTGAAAGATTAAACCTCTGGTCCCGGTAATGGACCCAGATTGGATCGTGCAATATGGTGGCGCAGTGGTTAGAGTGCAGTACTGCAGGCTACTTCTGCTGACTGCCGGCTGACTGCAATTTGGCAGTTCAAA
>JANHFL010006469.1:44045-59593 GCA_032468155.1 Oxyrhabdium leporinum | reverse complement strand
GAGGGAGGGAGGGAGGGAGGGAGGGAGGGAGGATAAGTGTATCTGCCTCTAGAGGAAATCATATGGAGTGAATAATTAGTCTTTAAAAGATACCTATTCCTAACCTACTGTCTTGGAAAGGTGAGCAGGATGCTGGAATGCTATTGGTGCAACTTTTCTCCAATATAGTCAATTTCCGCTTTCCCATTACATATCCACATGACTGAGCCCTCATCCCTGTTCATATCTTTCAGGATTTTCCAGCACATATGGTGGTTTAGATAAAAGTAAAAAATAGTTGGTTACACAAGCTGGTATAACTATGGGATAGAACCAATAAAGATTTATACCTTTTATGAAAAGGAAATGTCATGCTAATATCTGTTGAACATCAGAAAAAACAATACAATAAAAATTGCTCAAATTGTCATATTCATTACCAATTGGTAAATATATTTTTATTTGGGTTTTACCATTTGTCTATGTCTATGGAGGCAACACTACTTATCTGTGATTTTACATCAGTTCAATTTTCTTTTCCATGGCTAGAAACTGTTAAAATTAATATTTCAACTAGAGCTTTTATTAACTGATTCACATTTGACCAAAAAACATATGCAAACACAGTATTTATATTAATTATATTATGGACATAATGCTAAATGTATTGAGACAGGGGTAGGCAACCAGATATCCTCCAAAATCTTAAAATTATATTTCTTGCAGTATTTTATCATTAGCTGTACCAAAAGGTGCTTATTTTTATTTTATTATCTCTATTAGACTGTGATTGATATATCTCTATAATATAAAAAAACCTTGCACATAAAGCAAGCATGATTGAAATCATGTTGTACGTCACCAAATGCAAAGGTGTTGGTGATGTTAATGAAAATGTCCAGATGGCACCAAGCTGCTTATCCACTCCCTTTTATTAGTGAACAAATCCCAGTAAAGAAAATCTATTTATGTTTTAGAAAATATACCTGGCTGTCAAGCACCAGAGAAATCAGGAGATCTAGGCAGTTTGGGTATAAAGAATTATTGCAAGCTTAAGCTCTCTACAAGAATCTGAACTACTAACAGCCCAAGCAAACTGGCAACAGCTAAGAGTCACAGGAATTCAAGGTGGGCTGGACTTAAATCTCTTGTAGGTGCGAAGGGACTTATTGTTAATGGTGCATTTGATCCCTCCCTCAGACTCAGCCTAGTCATATCCTAAACTAGCATTGTTTGAAACTCCTATACAATAAGATCACGGAACTAATGTACAATTGCCAGCACTTCTTACTATTATCTGGGCCACCTGGCGGTGCTGGGAATTGTAGTTCAAAATATTTATAGATTTCCCATCCTCACTAAATTCAGTGGAACTTATTTCTGAGTATATGCACAGGACTGTGCTGTAAAGGAACCCAGATTTCATGAATCCAGCACAATCCTTAACATACAAGAATTCTCCTTATGGCAGTTTTCATCTTAACATGAATCAGTTGTATCTCACAAGGGGAGAGACACTGTACAGGGAGATGCTCTTGAGCAGATAACTGTATCTAGGTGATACAAGCTGACTACAGAATATGATGCAAAATTTAAAACATAATAATGGAAAAGTAGGGCTCCAAGGTCCTGAGTGCTAAATCAAATGCATCACATTAAGGTAACAAATATAGAAAGAATTACCTGAAATTAAAAGCAATATATAAAGAATGAGACCGTAGTTTAGCTCCTATGCTTCCCACGCATGTGAAGCTAATGCTGCCTTATTTGTAGAGATTTTTGAGGGACAGGGGCTTCTTGGTGACATTTTTTTAAAAAATCGGGTAAAATGTAAATGAACGTCATATTGCAGTTAAACCCAATTTTTATTTTAGATTAAAGTAAATGGCAGGGGGAGGAGGATGGGGACTTACCAATTAGGGAAAACCAAATTTTGCTACTTTTTTTGACTGCAAGGCCAGTATCCTAGCAACAGCTGTGCCTGCTGTTCCCTTTCTAGAGGCTTTGCTGACTCACCAGCTGATTCACTCTGACAGCATCTTTATTTGGCTTCTGATTAGCATCACTGTGTGTGGCTTCTTTGCCTGCCCTAGGCCAACCTATATATAGCTTCTGCTTTCCCCTCCATGATGCAGTGAGCTTCACCAGTGATGGTCCTTTCAGAGGATGAACCAAGGATCTTCTTTTTTTTTTTGCTCCTTGCTAGACATGTTCTCTTTGGCACCCAGAAACAGTAATTAAGCTGAAGGAAACAACGAATTCAATCTGTATAGTTAACATCCTGAAAGGAACTCTCAGTTTTTGTGCACTTGCCAATAGCTGGAGGCCTGTTCTTCTGTCAAGGAACATGTGCAATCTACATGCGCACCAAGAACCCCTAAAGATCACAGCAAGCCTCAATGAACTCAGAAAATCCTCTTATGCAAACAAGAGTTGACACTTAAAGCAAGACAATGTGCTTGAATCAGTTCCTCTCCCATTAATGCAGCTTTACATTAGACCAAGCTGCAGACCAGAGTGAGATAGCTTTGATTCACCTCAGTGACTAATTTGCCTCAACAAGATATTTTGTATTCCTTACTTTCTCTTCTGCCACTTGCAATATCTAGAAGGGGCCTGTCTGCACATGCTCCAGGGAAGCCACTTTCAGCTATTAGATGTGCTGAAAACTTCTATGGAGGAGACCACAGAGATGCAGCATATTTGCTGTTCCTAAGGTTGCATTGCAGCTGCTTTAAGAAGTTGCAGAGGGATGCTATGTTCACATCCAAAATACCTTTTTGCCTTCAATCCGATGTGCTGCACAACCTAACAGTAATGGTTATCTTAGAAATTTGTAGCGCAACAGATTAACCCTTGTATAGATGTCCTTTCTTGTCTCCCTATACCAAAAAAATGTATTTAGCCACTGGACACAATGGTACACAAGAAAGTATTAGAGTGAATATGTGTCTAAGTATGTATTTTCAGACAAATCAATTATTTTGACAATGCAGACCTCCTTTTCTGGATCTGAGTGAATGGCTTTTAATTTAAAGAATGGAATAAAATTGTGAGATGGACATAATGAAGTAATGGTTAATAAGTTCAGCAGCAAACAAATTGACTTTCACATACGTATTAAAGTTACCAGATAGATACCTAAGGAAAACTAAAGATAGAAGTGAATGTAGACCATTATTAGAAAAGGGTAATTACAGCATTCAACTTTAAAACTAGTGTCCTTGTTTTAATTTGCACTATTGATATTTATATCTTTGCTTTTGTCTTTGGAGTGTCTTCTAACCGTTTTTCATTATTTTGCAACATTGCTTTTATTGATTTTAAGCTATTCACATATTATGTAGAACATTTAAGAAAAGAGAGCATATATAACAGATATAATCCTTTCCAGTGACCTCTGATTTAAGATATAGATTATCTATCTAGACAATACTTAGCTATTGGACAGAAAATATAGGGAATCATTTCCTCAATCTTACTAAGAAATCAGATGGTTGCTGCTTTGCCCTATGGACTAAATCCTCAACTAAATCCTCACAGTGAAGTCAAGCATTAGAATGGGGTTGCCTCAAGAAAACATGAAAGAATCTCAAGACTTTGTTTATCCCCTTTTACTAAAGGGGGAAAGGCAGATGGTATCTCATCACTGAGTGATTTTAAAACGAAAATGTCACAACTAGGACAAATATCAGGACAGCTTTCCTACTTGTGACATCAGCCCAATTTTCTTTCTCTTTATCAGCTGAGAGAATGGCAGAGAAGCCTGTCATAAAACATAAAACTCGGCTTATGAAATTCTGCATAACAATGTTGGTTCTTATGATACTTGCAGTAATTTATATTTTGATGGGGTTGAGAAAAGGAAAGCAGGAAGAGGAATTTTTCAGAGCATGGAAGATTGAAGAAGGAGCAGTGGGAAATGGATAGTGTTGGTGCAGAACTAGCACAGAAAACATTTCAGATTCTTAGATGAGGAATAACTCTAATAAATGATTTCATATGGTGAAAATGTAAAGAGAAGAGTAAAACAAATCAGAAAATCATGATTAGCAATACATAACATAGCTACTGACTAGGACTGTGCTTATTTTGTAATGGCTTTGGGAGAAATATACAAATGTTCTGTAAGCACTGAGCTTCTCTGCTCTTCACTGACCATGCCACTCCCTCTCCCTCCCTCTCCCCCATGTTGCTACTGTGACGGTCTAATTCATGTGTTTATTTTTATGCCTTAGAAAAAGATTATACATTGTGTAAGCTGAAGTATTAAGAGGCAGGTAGCTTAGTTCTGTGATCCTGGAGTGGAGACAAAGAATTGAAAACTAGACAGCTGTCCTTCCTTCGGTGTGTGAATTGGATGGTGTAAAGGATGCGGGTGCCATTTATTGTACGTGCTGAATCTGACAGTATCAAAAAGGTTACAATCCTACTTGCCTAAAAGGTAATGGGGAGGTTTTTCTGATAGTGTGTCAAAAGCATTCCTGTGTAAGAATGCTTTTCTGTAAAAAGAATATTGTATTATATTCTTTTTATGTTTCCTTCCTTGATGTAACAAGCCAAATTCATATCATTTGCAGCCTTCATCTGTTTGGGACTCTTGCAGTTTGTGCATGCCAATAAAAAAGTATACTTTATCACATCTATGTGCAATCATTTCAATCCACAAAGAGTCTTCCAATTCCAGTGGACAGAACATTAAATAAATAAAATGCTATCAGACTGGTTTAAGCACCAGTTCTTAAAAAATACTCCCCATCCTTGAGCTTATCTTCTAAAAAGATATACATAAAACATAAAAACTGACAAAGATTTTATCAGTTAAAGAAAGGGTTCAAGAAAATTAGTGCTACATGCAAAAAGAAAAGATCTAACACAAATTCTTGGCTTTACTGATTCTATTTCTTCAAATTTAATATTACTAGAGCATCTGTACCACTACTTCACTCTTCCTGGATTTCCTTCTTCCTGGGGATTTTCTAGTACATTAGCCCTGCTAGGAAGAATGATGTTAGTCTTCTGTTTTTTCCTGCCTTGGTTCTCCTTTCCTGGAGTTCTCCTTTTCATTTTAAAAGAACCAATAATTTTCTATATGTAATAGATAGAGGGAATACCTTCCTTTGAAAGAGAGTCCTCTCTCCCTCATGAGAAAGTATATTCTGACTAAGATGAATGGATTCTCTCTGAATCTGACTTCCACTTACGTTGCAGCAGCATCCACAAGAGGGGGGGGGGGAGACATAATTTGATGACAGAACTATCAGATCTACTTTGCAATTTAAGTAAAAATATAAATATATTCAGAATTATTTCAATTACACATTCCTGTGTTAAAGATTACTGCTATAGATTTTTTAGCTACAACTTAGAAAACTCTAAATCGCTGTGTAAATACTATAATTTTATGTTATGTATTATCAGTGTGACTATCCTTAACTCTCTGGAGATTTAGTTAAATGGATCAATAGAATGCCTATTGATGAAGCCAACATTTCTTTACCTTTGACAGCCTACATCTTCATCTCCTTGCTTGCAGAGAGTAAATTCAGTAACTTTCCAGATGTTAGTGAACTACAATTTCCAACAATTCTTACTAGAATAACCAGGGATGAGAAATATTGACAGTTGTAGGTCATCAGCATTTAAAGTATCACAGGTTGTTTCTCCCAGGAATACAGAAATGTTGTCCCATATACTGTAATCAGTCTTTTAGGCTAGAAATCTTTTATTCCCATCCATTGCACATGCAGGACACCTGCTAGCAGCATCCATGATAAATAGGGCTGCCAAACGTGAGCTATAAAAATCTAAATGATCACGAATGCTGGCAAAGAGATAGACAACTCTTTACTATCAGGTTTTGTTCATGTGCTAAGTCACAGACCAAAATATGGAATAAGGTCATTATCTAAAGCAGTTATTTTGAATTTTTCATAAAACTCTACTACCTAGCTGATATTTAGTTGTATTAGCTTTATTCTTGTCAAGGAATGAAAGTTTGTCTTGCAAAAACTCGTAGCGCAATGGCTATTGAATTACAAGATTGAAGTTAGCCCTGCAAGATAATCCCAGCAGGAAGCATGGCCAAATGAACTCATTCTATTTATTGAAAAAATATATCAGCAGAATCTGAAAGTACATTTTCCTCTCATTGCTTTATAGCTGAAGAAACTAGAGGGGGTCCAACCATTCCCCTGGCTGTGACTCTTTCTCTGTCTCCCAAGGTCATTCCTACATACCATTACAACAAGGCAGACTCTAATAAGTAATCTCTTTAAGATTGAAACTGTCAATTTACAACAGTTATTCTGATGTAAACTGTAGTGATGTTTTCTCAATGTGATATTCAACTTTGGATGAAAAAGCCAAATAATTTTATGCTTGTAATATGGATACTCTAAATTGAAATAAACATTGATAGATTTTTCTTTTTCTTTTACATTATCAATCTTCTAAACTATTCTAAAGTGAAATTTTTGAGTCAGTCAATAAAAAATTGAACAAGTCTGTGAACCTAATGACTACATATTACAGGGATAACTAGAATAGAATAGAACAGAACAGAACAGAACAGAACAAAACAGAACAGAATAGAATAGAATAGAATAGAATAGAATAGAATAGAATAGAATAGAATAACAGAGTTGGAAGGGACCTTGGAGGTCTTCTAGTCCAACCACCTGCTCAAGCAGGAAACCCTAAACCATTTCAGACAAACGGTTATCCAATCTCTTCTTAAAAACTTCCAGTGTTGGAGCATTTACAACTCTGGAGGCAAATTGTTATAATCATTCTTTGTTAGGTTTGCCCCCATTTTTATCCAGAACCTCATGGATAAATTGCCCAATAACCCAACGAAGTGAAGAAAAAAGAACTGTTCCTCAGTAAGCTTCCTTGGTGAAAGGAGGACTTGTCATTCCCACTCCCACTCCACTAACATAACTATGACCCCACAGAAGCTTCAGATTTAATATTTAGTAAGCATTTTGGTAGGTTCATAAAATCTTGGGTCTCAAGTTTTCTATCTCTACTCTGGTATATGATGTGCGTGAAGTTCCTATGCTTTTTAGGGCCTTATTGGCAACAAATAACACCATGGATTGGCAATTCAAGAATCAACATAGCCTATTGCGTGAATGGTAGGGCAATGTCACCACATTAATAAAAAGATGTTGATACTTTGGCAAATGTGCATAGAAGAGCAACTAAAATGATTAAGGGCCTGGAGACTAAAATATATGAAGAATACTTACAGGAACTGGGTATGGCCAGTCTAGACAAAAGAAGGACTGGGGTGACATGATAGCAGTGTTCCAATATTTGAGGGGCTGCCACAAAGAAGAGGGGGGTCAACTTATTTTTCAAAGCACCAGAAGGCAAGACAAGAAACAACAAATGGAAACTAATCAAGGAGAGAAACAACCTGGGATTAAGGACAAACCTCCCAATCACCGGAGATGTTTGTGTGAGAACAATTAACTAGTGGAACAGCTTGCCTTCAGAAGTTGTAGGTGCTTCATCACTGGAGGTTTTTAAGAAGAGACTGGGCAGTCATTTGTCTGAAATGGTATAGGATCTCCTGCTTGAGCAGGGGATTGGACTAGAAGACCTCCAAGATCCCTTCCAGATCTATTATGATTGTGTATCTTTGAGGGGCTCTCTCATTTAACATTAGTTTGAGTGCATCGTTCCCTTAAAACTGCTTTACAAAGCAACATGGCTCCTTGCTCTCACAGCTGCTGCTCCAGCTGTGCCCTTTGGTCCTTAGAATAGCATTTAGAACTGGAAAAATGATGTGCCCATCCTCTTCTCCTTTGTGAGAAGGTCTGGCATTGCCTTTGTGAAGTGAACGTCTTGTTGAGAGAAATCCAATCAGCTTGCACAGCCTAATAAATATGTAAAGGGGATCATTATGAATCTTTGGTGGCCTGCTTCAATCAAGAGATGAGCATCTGAACCGTGGACCACAGAACAAGGGATCCTTCCCTTAAAACTTAGCATGCTTTATGAATTATAGAAACCACTGATTGTAATCTTTTCTTTGGAGTTCCCCTCTTCCCATTATGCCAGAACCTAATTTCCCCTTGAGGCTCCGGCGGGTTAATAAATGTTTATGTAAGAAGTGTGATGATTTGCTAGAAATGGCTTGTGGTGATGAAAGCCAGTCTTTTGAATAATTTAAAATACAGTAAAGAAATAAATGTGCAGGTTCCATCTAGAATGTTAAGTATATAACTAGTGCGTGATTGCCTTTGACAGCTGGCATAAATAGGCCTGGCACCCAGATGCAATTTTGTTGCAGATTGTCGTTTGGGTATTTATTCCTGGATGATGTTGCCATTCTTCCACTGTAAAATAAGATTACATTTTGTGAACATGGCCATTGCTGACTTGAGGCTAATCAGATGGCATCTTTGCCACTGATACATTGAAATTCAGTTATGCTAAAGAAAAGCAGAAATCATTGGGAATCACTGTGGAATTAGCATCCTTGCTGCATTTTAAATTGCATATATGGGTTGCTTTGGCTACAGGGGGGGAAATGATTGCTAGTGACTTTAAAGATATCTGAAACACCATCTTTTAATTAATTGCAACTTAGCTTAACAAATGTTCTGTAGCAATGGCATGCTTGTCCTGATTTCTATGTGTACAGAGTTCACTGATAAACGGTCTGATTAAACAGACTTATTAGGAGAAACTTAAATATATGTACTGTGTTAGGAGAGGAACTCGGGAGAGATAAATTATTGACTTCAAATTATGGCATAATTTGATTGCAAACTTTTTACATCAGAATGTCTGCAACTTTGTTAACATGTTGTAACATGCACTTCCTGCTCCCCTTAAAAGAAATAGTTTCAGAGCCCCGGTTCTAAAAACCCAAATAAGGTGCAAAATATAGAATGACTTTGATTGGGGAGTGCTTATAAATAGAGAAGGAAGGTTCATAAAGGTTGTATAAAGTGTGTCAAAAATTAAAATATGAAAGAGGTATCACTTCAATTGCAGTTGTTAGGAAGGGCATTGAACATTCACAAAACATGATTTTTCAGGAGTACAGAGCAGTATGGCACATTCTTTTTCCAAAGGACTCTTAATTTACATCACTCTTCACTTTTCTTTGTTTAAGTTTGCTTCCAAAACTTTCAGATTATTTGTTGTATTTTCTCTTTTAGCTGTTGCTTCCAGTATTGCTCCACTTGGTGACTAATAGTGAATAGGATGGTACTGCAAAGCTAAGTACTCCAATAGCTTTGGCTCTATGGTATTATTGTGAACAAGTGAGAATAATGATGAGGAAGTGAAAAATAGCCAGAGGAGGAAAAAATAATTTCTCCCCAGTTCTAATCTGCTGTAGTGAATTGCAGGTCATAACAATTGCATATCTATTATTATTATCATACAAATAAGTGGGAATAAAAGCAGTGATTAAAAAGGTCCTATAAAAGATGCAAATATATTGTCAGTGATGACAGTAATTGGCCTCATATTTAGACAGTTTGAGTTGATTGTTCTTCTCAAGACATCCAGGTGACTCCACAAGGCCATCTCAGAGCTGTTCAAATATTTTCAGTCAGATGTTCACATGCTTTGTGTCAGATTTATGTCTGTCTCTATTAAAAAAATACTTGGGTTTCATATATCATTTCCCTTCCCATTTTACATTTCTGAGAAGAAACAACAGTCTCCAAAACAGGCTTGGAAGTTTGGAGATCTAACATATGATCCTAAATGTTGCCTATAGAATCAGGCAAAGTTTCACTTTATTTAATAAAAGGATTTTGTATCTGCTGATATGCTTTATTTTACATTAAAAATGCAACACATAGGACCAAAATGCAAGCATATTTCTCTAGCAGTATTTGTAATTTAAAGAATAGTTTTCAGCATTATGATGGGAGAAGAAAGAATTAAACCCAGTGGGATTATCTTCGTATTTCTTATCAAACAAGCAATAACAGTTGCATGTGAAGAGTCACAAAATGAATTAAAACTGGAAGCAGAAATGCTGAAAACCAATCCATGCTGACTTAACATTTCCTTATTGAGGGAAGAAAGGGCTTTCCTTCAGAGTAAAAAAATAATTCATGAGGAAACTTCAAAACCATACAATAGCAGCTCAGTGTGAAATTTTTACACAAAACCAGTAAGGACTGACAACTGATTAAAGGTGTTGATTAATTAGGTTATTATTGTTATTAATTAGGTTATTATTAATTAAAAACAGTTGATAAGCTTATTAATCATTTGCAATATTGTAGAACATTTCTGATATTTTTTTCCCTAGTAATTACTCATTATTGCCAGGAACTATCTTGACCTCTTATAGGTCATCCATCACAATTTGCTGAAGGCTTAACCCAAACTTTTAGCCTCCATTTTAAGAAAAAGAAAGTATACTAGAAAATGCATTTCCACTGTATGTCATCTGTCTAATTGTGGAGAACTGTGCTGGCAGTGTGAAATGGGGAGGAGCCTGTATGTAGCTCATCAACCGTAGGTGGCTCACTGTGCTTTCCACTTTAAGATTTCCATGATGAATGGTTAAATTGTGGGTAGTTTTAAAGATCAAATGTTTGAAAAGGGTTTTGTATGCTGTAATAAAAGTAGGTACCAATGCAAACAAGTGTGACCCATAGACTATATGGGTCTTTAAAAGTGTAGAATGATTGTAAATAATATTTTTTCTTTAAAATAAGAGAGAAAACATTAGACTGTTATTTTATCACAGAAGATGATATTCCTCAAATTTATGACTAGAGGCTTTCACAACAGATAGGATAGTCATAATGTAAATCAATATTTCCCAATCTATTTTGCCCATGGTCTACTTCCAACTTTGATTTTCTCCTGCTCCCCACCCCCAGACATAGGACAGTAACCGGTGTGTGTTCAGATAGCAACCACATGGTATTTGCTCTATAATATACTTTGCTTTTCTGTGCGCATGACCCCCCTTTATATATATTTTACTCTTTCACTTTCACTTTATATATCTTTTCACCCACAAGCATCCAAGCCCCTGAGGAGTCACACGGTCTCCAGTTCACTACCGATACACTACCGATGTGTATCATTGCCTGATATAGATAATCAAAGGCTATCTGATGGAGATGTAGCTCAGGGTTATATCTATGTCTCTGTAGAGCTCCAATATGTGGATTCCAAAAAGCTCAAGATTCAGTGTTTTGCTATTGATATTCATATTGCAAAACTAGTGACTAGTATTATTTATGCTGGATGTCAGGTGCCTTATTATGATATGTTTCTCGACTGACTGTGAAATGGGTAGCTTGAAGATATCAACTGCTTCTGTGATTGTGCATCTAAACAGGATGAGCAGAGGATTTCATAGGATGAGTCATTCAAACACTGACCTTGAAGGAAATCAGGCTTCTTCTTTTTTTTAAATTCCATTTTTCAGTGACCATCTCACTCTGGGTTTTGATAAGGAAATGAGCACCAGTTGTGGGGCTGAAAGTTGAATTAATAGATAGTAATATTTTAGTGTGATCAATCAAAACTGCAAAACCATAGCCCCTGTTAAAAAGTGAAACTGAATTAATAATGGTAACAGAGTAAATAAAAGTACCAGTATTACAGTAAGGAACATATTTATATTCTTAAGAGAACATTTTCAAGAATATATTTTTAAGACTAGCTAGAAGCCTAAACTGTCTCAAGAAATGTATTGCCCAAAGCAAAAGAGATGGTAGTTTATCCATATCTCATCTACAAAAATACCGGGGAGTTAGGCTGTTCTCTGGTTGTGTTGCTTTCATGCCACGTCCTGGGTCATTCACACTTGAGTATAATTAGGAAACTCCTAGCATGGTTTCTGAAAGAAGCTAACCCCAGGGAAATGAAATTCCAACTAAGTGTACCATCAACTGAAAATTTATCTCAAACAGGCCACCCCTTTTAAAAAAAGATTTACCACATGGTCTGGATAATTTCTGGGAGCAGAAATTTTCCCTTAGGGTCTAAAACTGGGGCTATCAACAGAGCACTGCAGCCACACAAACATGTCTAAGACTTTAGATTAAAAAAAAAACCTCTAACTCAGAAACTACCATATATCTTTCTGATCTTTGTTTTTTGTGTGTGTTATATGTGTGTCAAAATTAATACAAGTTTTAATGAAAACTAATCAAATTTACCAGATTGATACACTTTGTTTTAGTAGAAGAAATCTGCTGAAATCACTTCCTTGGGATATTATGGACCATTTCTTTATTTGCTGTATTAGCTAAGTCCATTGGAATACATTTTCCTGTCTTGAAATATTTAGCTTTTAAAAATGGCCATTAACGAGGACCATTGCTTTTCTGTCTGCCTTCATAACTGTGCTTTGTTTATGCCTCCAAGGGAGGAGAGAAACCCAAACTTTGGAACTGAAGTTTCAGCAATTTCTTCATAACACAGTTAATGTCTGAAATGTATCTCTAGGTCACTTTCGGCTTGATGAAGATGTTTTTATTAGAGTCAGCATGTTGAACTGTATGATTTATATATCTGCAGCTAGATTTGCCAATGAGATTCTGCTGTCCTACATGTGGTAATTTCAGTCTTGAAACAGCCTCTCATGGACGACATCTGTTTGAGTTATGGCTGTGACAGTTAGTGTGAATGACAGTCTGTCTCTGTGCATTAGAAACTACAAGATTATTGCAACAACACTGCTAAAGCATAAAATCTCATCAGGAATAATGAGGTAACCCTCGCCCATCTAAACTCAGTACCTACTTTTGTTCTCCCTGTTTTGGCAATTGCACACAGAGAAAGTCTAATCACAAAGTGCTTGAAATAACATGAGTTAATGTGACAGTTTTTGACCAGATTGCTTAGCCTTCTTTTACAGATTATGAAAAACAATTTAGGACTAATCCATACAGTAAGTGCAGCAGAGAGAGATTTGTAGCAATTCTAAAACCTGACATTATCCAACAGATGGTCATGGCATTGTGGATGCATTGGAGCTGAACACTTCCAAATATGCTCCTTAAAATATTGGTGGTAAATACGTAGCAAATATCAACAGAGTCTTCAATTGGAGGGCCAGTTCTGCGCTTAGGCAGACCAAGGGGTATAGATGTAATGAAAACACAGTAAAATATAATGAAGTGAAATTATTTTCACTATTGCTGTTCATGTTGTTTATTTACTGTTAGAAAGAGGTGTTTGTTACGTTTCCTGTCCAAAATGCCTTAATAACCTGGGACAGTTCTAGATACTGTAACAATGACTTGGCAACGAGAAAGTGCCATTTGCTTGTCTATTTCAGACAATAACAAATCTTAGATCAATCCCTGTGTAATGCCTGCTGCAGAGAAGCTCTAAGTCTACATATGAAGTGACATGGGTCAGACTGAAAGTGGCAGAAAACCTAGATATCTAATGGACTTTTATATCTTTTATATGTTTTATATCTGTTGAAAGAACTTCGTTATCAAGAAACACCAAATTTATGGTACCAAGGAACAATAACAACAACAACTAAACCAAGATACCTTGGCTATTCCAAGATTGCACCTCTAGTAATTTCCCATCTAAGATATATTAAACCTCTATTAAAAATAGCCTGGAAAACTTCAGTAGTTTCAAGATCTGGCACAACATTATTCAGTGGAACTTTCTAATAATTCATATTTTGCCTCTGATTTTCCACTGGTGCTGTCTACCAACTGGTTTCTAGAACTAAGTAAATATTTTAATAAGAATTTAAAACCTGTATGTAGTTTGCTTTCTCCCCAGAGGCTTACTGAATTTTAATATCATGACCTGAAATCTTTTTTGGGATAATGCCCTTCAAAATGAGGTATAATGAATGTGGGGATCTTTTTAGAGCCATGGGGCCCATGAAAGGAAGTAACAGTAAAAAGATCACAGTCAGAGCAGTCCATTGGAAGTCCCACCCCTTTTTCATGTGTATGTGCGTGTGATTAAATGTTGTCTGAATTCCCAGGATGGAGGGAGTGCTTTCCAGAGGAGCAAGTTTAGACCAGTTTAGATAATCTGCTGTAGTTTGACAAGATTTTTGTGTATAGATAAAGAACAATAAAATAAACCACAGGTAGTCCTCGTTTGTTTAGTGACCATTAGAAGTTACAAAGGCACAGAAAAAAGTAATTCATGACTGTTTTCCACATTACAACCATTGCAGCATCCCCACAGTCATGTGATCAAAATTCAGATGCTTGGCTACTGACTCATATTTATGACAGCTGCAGGGACACCAAGTCATGTGATCATCTTTTGCGACCTTCTGTCAAGCAAAGTCAATAGGGAAGCCAGATTCACTTAACGATTGTGTTACTAACTTAACAACTGCAGCGATTCACTTAACAAGTGTAGGAAGGTCGTAAAATGAGGCAAAATTCACTTAACAAATGTCTTGCCTAGCAACATAAATTTTGAGCTCAGTTGTGAGTTATAAGTGAAGCACTCTACTTGTAGGGTGATACTTTTTTTTAGTGGTGAGTGACTAACACCTTGTGATCTTTCTGGAGTAGGTGACAGCTTTAGAAGTATTTGCATAAATTAAATGAACACATTTTGCCTTTTTAAGTTTTTCATCTCTTGACTTCTACAATGTTTCTGAAGTGGCTAATTCAGAACTATTTTGATTTTTTTTATTTATTGCTTATTGCGGTATGTACAACTTTTTAATGGAAGTATGGCTGTTTTGGGGTAGTATAACATATTGTTCCTTACAACAAGATTGTATTAAAAGATCTAATTGAGTTATAGATAAAAAAAAATCAAGAGCCACTAAAAAGCCTATTTACAGATATTTCTCTCCAGCAGTTAGAAATATTTTCACAATGTCCTGCAATAGCAAAATAACAGCGCTATTTCACAAATCTGTGGAGAAAAATGTAAGGTAGGAGACAGATTTCTTGCTTAGGGCCTGCTGAAAATGGTAGCTGAGCAGTTTTTAATCATTTTCTTCTTTTTTGTTCCCTTATCTGGCTTTCCCTCACCATCATTCTCACTGCTGTTGATGGGAGCTCAGTTCTGAAGATAAGAGTAAGGAAGTTCCCTGAGTGAACAGAAGGGCCTTCTAATAACCCAAGATTTTCTTCAATCGGTCTTACATGGAACTGATGCACTTTCTTTCTGGCCTCCCAAAGCTTTGGCATCAAATTAATGGGTACTATGGGAAATTCACATGTTCATAATGGAATATCCTACAACATCAATATGACCTTCATTGATGACCTCAAGACACATTTTTCTAGGCTAAGGCTATGCAAATGAATGCAAATTCTGCCAGCTTGTAATGGTATGTACAAATGATCTTGAGGAATGACAAAAAAAGATGCTGCTTAAGTGATCAGTCAAGAGAGGAAGAGGCCCCTCCTGGCTTAATGGTCAAAGAAAGAAATTTAGAAGGAACCTGCCCTAATCAATCAGGCTTTTTAAAATGGAGAGCAGCAGATTTGTACTTTGAGACTTGCAACAGAAGAGCCTAGGTGGCGCAGTGGGTAGAGTGTTGAACTGCAGGCCACTTCTGCTGATTCAATCTAGCGGTTCAAATCCCACTAGGCTCAAGGTTGACTCAG
>JANHFL010006469.1:16767-41578 GCA_032468155.1 Oxyrhabdium leporinum | reverse complement strand
GAAAGCCTCCTTCAAGTCCCTGGACATCGACACCACCTCCTGGGAAACCCTGGTACAAGATCGATCGACATGGCGCACATTGATCCACCAAGTCTGCCAGACATTTGAAGACAGAAGAACAACCATAGCACAAGAGAAACGAGCACTCTGCAAAGCCAGAATTGCAAATGCTGCAACAATGGTGCTCACACATATCTGCCCAACATGTGGCAGAACATTCCATGCCCGGTATAGGCCTTACCAGCCACCTGCAGACACACTGCCGACAGCCCACTACCTGTTAGATGTCAAGGTCCTCTTCAAACATGATGGATGAACAACATTATTTTGAATGAGTGGAAGAGAAAGACTGTTCTTCAAACCCTTTCTATATAGAGACATCATGTTCATAACTTTTAGAAGCTATGCTTGTTTATCAAATTTTAAAAAAGAAAAAAAATATGGCTACGAAAACCCTAACTCTAACTCTAATATTAAACGCTATTAAAACAATTTACTGCATGAAACTCATATGGTCAGGTAACTACACTTGAACTGGGAGTGATAGAAGTAACAGTTAAAACTCATTTTGTCTTTTGTCCTTAATAAGTTTTCTTTTTTTTTTGAGGGGAGGTGGAAATGAGAGATGTTTATAGTTCCATTAATGAAATGAGACATTTTCACAGTACAAGTTTCATTAAAAAAAATACCTTAGTATAAATCCTGCTGAAGATATTTTTTGGGGTCTCAGAACTGTTTTGAGTATTAAAGGAAAAAACAACAACATCTTTTCTGTATAATAGGGGTAGAGGAACCATACATCTCTGAGGAGAAGCTTTGTCTGTTGCTTTGATCCCCCCCCCACCTTTATTTAAATGCAAAAAAAAAAATCATTAGAGGTTTGGAAAAGCTAGCCAAGGCAGTCTAAGAAGAAAAATTAAGTTAAACATCTTGGGTCAGATCATGAACAGACTCTGTTAAGAAATTGATCCACAAAGTGGAGTATGAAATATGGGAGAGAAAAACTTGTTCCGAAATTCACTCTCATTGTATTGACTTGTCCCTATTTTATGCAATTAACTCTTATTATAAGCTTAAAGCTCTTCATAAGACAAGGATAATAAATATCTTTTTAATGTGCTCTAGGAGAATGTGTGGCTGTCCCTGGGAACCCTGCCACACAAAGCAAAAGAGAATTGCTTTAAGCCTGCCTTCCAAGGATAACAATTACCTTCTGAGAACTTGCTCTTGTTTCCCAGTGTTTTGTGTTTGTGGGTTTATCATCTGTTTTTAAATACATACTTGTAAAGTGGTGAATATATTCAATAATTTAGCTTTTCCCAGTTTGGTTCCCTCCTAATATCTTGGCATCATAACTTCCAGAATTCCTATTAACATGGAGATTTGGGGGAGTGATGATCCAAACAATTTTGTGAGGTAGCAAGTTGTGAACTTGAGCTGAACTGGGACAATTACTATGTTTAAGCCAAATCAGTATAGTTTAAATCAATGTTTTTGTTTTTTTCAAACTTGGCAAGGTGTGTAGACTTTATCTCCCAGAATGGCTAGAGAATTCTGGGCATTGAAGTCTATAAATCTTAAATTTTCCAAGTTTGAGAAATAGTGGTATAAAGAGATGATGGGACTTTCTTTGAAAAGATGGTAACTTTCCTATAATGGAATGATCTTTTATTAATTCTTCACTCTCAACAGTACAAGGACCTGGTAATTAATGGCAGATCATATGTATTCCATGTGGTAAATTATTGTTTTGATAGCATTTAATATTAAAGTTAGGATTTTCATAGTCAGATTTATCTTTTTTCTTTTTTAAATTTGATAAACTAGCATAGCTTCTAAAAATTATGAACATGATGCCTATATATAGTGAACATATAACATTTTGATATATTACAATTGTATATTAATGTATATTAATAATACATTAAAACAGATTGAAAATAGATTTGAAATTTCATTGGAAATATATGTTTACTTTTTTTAAAGATAGAATTGGAATACCACAATGTTTAAATTTAGGTCAATAAAATTAAGGAATAACAATCTACCTCCTTTAAAAAAAGTTTTGTTTTTATTCAAAGTACTAGTTTGTTATATTTAATCATAATTTCATGGTATTTAGGTTTTAGAAATTTCTGCTTCATTTTCCATTATTTTTTTTCAAAATAATCAATGTAGTATAATAATAAAGGGAAAAAAACAATATATTTTTAAAATGTTAGAAGAGAAACAAACTGATCAGACTGAATCATACAAAGATTTTGTGTTTAAAAGAGCTAAGTTAACAGAAGAGACTTTCTCATTGGGCTGAATAGTTTCTTCCCTAACATTAGACTTGCATCTCAGAGAGAACATTTTGAAGTTTCATTGCTAATAAATCATTTACTGCTTTATTTTTGAAGACAGGAAGTGTCTTATAACAGTTTTACAACATT
The DNA here is from genome assembly GCA_032468155.1 of Oxyrhabdium leporinum. Lineage (NCBI taxonomy): Eukaryota > Metazoa > Chordata > Lepidosauria > Squamata > Cyclocoridae > Oxyrhabdium > Oxyrhabdium leporinum. Next base: position 39,143 of record JANHFL010006469.1, on the reverse strand, counting down.
AAGGAACTAGCAAGGAATCAAGGAATTAGCAAGAAATCAAGGAATTAGCAAGGAACTATCCAAGGAGAAAAACATACCCTAATTGACACTGCCAGGGGAAGCTACTGTATATAAACAGAGAGAAAACCCCATACTCAGTAGCACTGATGATGTTACCTAGTTGGGTAATGAAATGTCTGCAAGCAAACAACCAAGCTCAGAGAACACCAACTTCACAGTTTTAAAAAAGTAGAGAAGAAGCAGATTTTTAAGAACTCTGGTTTGAAATGATTGAAGGCTATCAAGGTTAAAAATCACCATCTTGGGGGGATTTATTTATTAAATTAGATTCAACCTTTCATTGAGGAACATACTGTATATGTTGTTCCTGCCTCTTAATTCCTGTCCCTACCCAACAACAGCCCCCTGGGATAGGTTGTACTTAAGAGAGAGAAATTGATCCAAAGGTCCTGAATGAGTTTTCATGATTGAGGGTGGGCTAGAACCCATCCTCTGCCAGTCCATCACCTTTATTGCTACAATATACTGGCTCATTTTATGTCCTCAGACAGAGTTAGCAGTTATATAGTTTCAAGAATAATGAAATTAATTCCCTGTGTATGATCCAATTACCACCAATTCACAAGTCTCACTTGTTTACTTACAAAATATATATTCATTAAAAACAGCAACAACTTAGGCAATTAATTGACTAAGCAAAGTTTAGAACAGGCACACCTATAATGCCCTGAAGATCAAAACTCTTAGGCATGTACTGGGCCCACTTCCCAGTAAAGGGTTCACTGCCAAATCTTTTTGCAATTAGAGTAACAGAGAGAAATGCCATTTGCACATTGTTGATACAGTGTCCAATATGCCAGCTGATTTCACTCAGCAGTGGATGTTGAACAAAATGGCATTCTGTGACAAATCAATCCCAAAAAGATGGGTCATTTAACACCATTTGCTGTGATTGCTATATTTGTTATCACTCATAAAACTGAAATCAACAGTTCCTCATTTTCTATATTTTGGGGGGGAGAGATTAGTGCCTTTGACACCTATATGAAGACAACAGCATGGTGTCATTTGCTAAATCTCAAAGGACTACAAGTTGGGAAGTCATTTATCTGTAAGGCTATAGCTGAAAAAATATTCAGGCAGCATCATCTAATGATGGACCCAATTCTCATTTCACATTGATCTTTTTATACATGCAACAGTCTTACACATGTAACGGAAAACATTTCACAACACATAAGAGTGCATTATTGTAACAATTGAGCAATTAATGTAGTAGTGGCTTTCTACTTTCTGATATGTGCCTGTTCAAACATAAATAGAAGCAAGGGATATGGTGTGTGTTTGTTGGGATATGGTTGTGTTCCTATTAATGTATGATCCACTAGAAGAAAACAGGAGTGGCCCTTGGTCTATAGTGTTTGACATATTAGCATTAATATGGATCCTATTAGCAGCACCATATATTCTTCCCAATCACCTAAGTTTGATTTTTAGATTGTGCTTGGTATTAATAAAAGCAGAAGGTCTGGTATCATAAGGAGTATGTAGAAAGGGATTTTTTGTAGAAAATTTATTCTCATCACCACACAACAAAGTTTACTCCCCTACATCTTTAGGAGGAGGGTTCTATGTAAATATTCATTACTTGACAACTGCCGCATCCAGTGTCTCATTGTATCACCTCGAGTGTAAGGATTTCAAGTGAATAATTTCACACATCCCTGTGCTAGAGATTAGAGACAGAAAAATAATACCAACAGCTCTTTGCCTCATCTAAATAATGTCACATTATTTTTTTCAATATGAACTTAGATTGCATTAAATTGTTATCCTGTAAGAGTCTATCCTAATCTAGTTACAATTTATATCTTTGGAATACTTTTAGAAGAATCCATATGACACTTTAATATGATTGTCATAAAAAACCAACTTTTGATACACTGGAAATTAGGCTGGCATACATTCCATTTTTGTGCAATGCTCTGCCTGTGTAAACTAGCTAAGAACTATTTCATGACTTGTTATACCTTTATATAAGGATGATTTGGTAAATGTCAGGAAAAATACAAATGTTGATGATTACCAGTAATTAAGACCATTAAGAAATGTCAGGAATCATATTTATTTGTGCATTTGTTGCTTTTTGAGGTTTGCTTGACTATTCCATTCATTGCCTTAATTCTTTTTCCATTACCAAAAGAGGAAAGAACTTACCAAAAAATGCAAATAGGCTTGTAGCCAAAATAGATTGTGAGAAGCTGTATACACAAGATCCTTCTGGATGCAATCTCACATATCTCATGTCCTGACAAGATGCTTCCAATTGACAATCTTGGAAAAGAGGCTGTGGTGGAATTAAGTACCTTGAATCTGAGAAAGGGGGCAGTCTTTAATTAAATCAGACTGTCGACAGCCTTCAGATCAACACTAAATGAGGAACATTGCAAGAAACAATATCTAGATGAACATTATTTTGAACAGTTTCTTACAACAGCCGCTTGAGTCTACCAGGACCCTTCAGTGGATAAAGGATTGTAATAACAATTAACACTTTGAATGAGTTTTTGATCCTGGAACTAATTCAACCTGAATGAAGTGGATGAAGAAGATCCTGAAGGGATTATTCTTCCAGTCAGATTTCAGATCTGGGAATAGGTAGTGTGTCCATCTTTGTTCTTGACCTCTCAAAAACTTTCAGTACCATCAACCATGGTATCTTTCTGGACTATCTAGGGTTGGGAATGGGATAGCATTTTATTGTGTTGATTTTCTTCCCTCTTAGGCCAGTTCCAGTCAACATTGATCAGGAATGAAATGTCCTGATTCCTGCTCCTCTTCTGCAAATTCCTTCAGGGTTCAGTATTTTCTCTAATCCTGTTTAACATCTGTATGAATCCAGTGGTCAAGGTCATTTGCCACCATAGGTGAGATATCATCAATATACTTATGATACCCAAGAGTACATCTTCACCCCTGGTGAATTAAGTGATACTATTGATGTTCTAGCTCAGGCTGCGGATAGGAGAAAAAAAAGAATTCAGCTCAACCATAGCAAGACTCGAAGGGGTTTTTTGGCGTTCAGTTCCAGGAATTTAACATCCTTGGAGCTGGTGCACTTGGAGCACTGATGATGTTCATGAGTGAAGGTGAATATACACGTCCCAGGATAACGTTGCAGGATCCAATCTGGATTGGCTACCAGAACCAGAGTTTTTGTCTTCTGAGTTTTCTGACTCGTGCTGGAGCCCATCTTCAGAGAGAAGTCCCTTGAAGATGGACTCCAGCATGAGTCCGAAAGCTTGGAAGACAAAACCTCTGGTCCAGGGACTGACCCAGATTGGATCCTGAAACTGATGATGTTACCTAATTTGGGCAATGAAACATCTGCAAGAAAATAACTGAGTTAAAAGAGCACCAAGGACCCCTCATTTCAACCCTAAGTTACAAATTCTCCTCTATCAATCAGCTATCAGCTATTTTTTGGAGCCTGCTAAATGGCTGTATTGATTGACACATAAGTTGAACTTGTCTGCCTATTATGTTTCCTGGTTTCAGATTCTGATTTCAAATTCTGGTTTTAACTGAGTTTTTGTCCTTTATATTTTCTTTATTGGTTGTGTTGATTGTTTAATTATGTGAGCTGCCCAGAGTCACAAATATGTGATGGGGAATTATTCAGAATGAATGAATGAGGTAAAAGCCTCATTTTCTTCTTTACATCTCTAGTTAAAGGAATTTTCAGGTAGTAGCTTATTTGAAGGTTCTAATAATGGAGTGCAACTATCTTATTTTCCTGAGCAAAGAATGTTATATTCTTATCTGAGACCATCCTCTGCAATTATGCATCCAACTTTGGGAAGGATGCAAAAGATCAAGGAATAAAGAAAAGGGCTTAGTTAGCCTGGTCAGAAAATTTAATCATAGAAATCTATGAAATAACAGATGTTGCAGACAGATTCATGTTATGAAAAGAAGAGAAAGCTTAAGACATTGGAAAAGCTACTGGTCAGTGTGAATATGAATTGGCTAGAATGTTATTGGTCTGATTCCCTATGAAGCAAATCACTATCACAGCTCTTAATTTGTTGTTGCTGGGAGGTTACAGATTATAAACATAATTAAAAAAATGTAAATGACACTTAATAATTCATACCAGCAAATAAAGTCAAGTTTCAACAGTAAATTAAAGTAATTATCTAAGCATTTAGTAATTAGTAGAGTGTGTTAGTTTTTGGATATTACTGATAAAATTCATGACTTTCTGGCTTGTCACAATTGACTTAGAATTTGTACTTATTGTAACATATACATCATCATAGATTTTTTCATACTATCACCTGTTTGCAGATTGATTTGTAACAGTCCAAAGGAAGATCGGAACTATTATCTGTTTTCTGTATGAGCAAAAATTTCCATTCCTAGCAATCCATCAGGATTCACTTTTTCCTATTCTTCAGAACATTTCTTCTGAGAAAAGAGTGACAGATTCCCATGAAAAGTCATGAAGACACTTAATGACTTCAATCACAGAAATGGAAGGTTTTTTTTCTGGAATGTCTTCAATTCCATCCTCAATCTGATTTAGCTCCTTAATTCTCCTCTCCACAACAAGATGATCTAATTGCACTGCTATGGAAATTCTGAAACTCCCATCTGTGTCACCAGCAATGTTATCACTTTTTAGAGCTTTACTGGTGACAGAGATGGGAGTTTCAGAATTCCCATAGTAGTGCAGCAATATAATTCCAATCCATATAATTCCAATCTAAAGCATACATATGTATAGAATACATACTGAAAATAATGGGCTCAGTGATAAATAATGGGTTCAGTTATAGTTACAAAGGATTTCAGTTTGTAGAACTGAGAAAGATCTATGCCTGAAAACTTTGAAAGACATGACCAGTTTTAATCAAGTTCTTGACTAGATGGACCAAACCCCTACCTTAATTTCAAACAAATTCATATGTTTAACTACCATTATGCTAAAAAGTACTGAATCACTGAAAGATTGAGCAAGTATTTCTTTCAGCTCTAGCACTGTAGTCTATTATTAGACTATTATTAGTTTCTAGAATGTTAGAAACTGTTGGCATTTGTCTTTAATGCCGCAGCATTATGATGCTTCCTGTGATGGAATGTGCCAGAGAAGAAGTGGGGTTAATCCCAGCAAGCTCACCAAGGAGGAGACAGAGAAGCTTGAATTAAGACATTGTCAAGTACTGAACTGGGTGGGAGAGGGAGGAAGAGGTTCACAGTAGAATTACCCCAGAATCTCTCAGGTTATATCTATTAGGGTAGTGGGATATAGCTTTAGTTCATCAAGATTCTCTCTATTAGGTGTAATCAAATAAAGAATTGGACTTCATTATATTTCACTGTCAACTTTGGGCTTGGACCTGACATTTTATGTCTTATTGGCTGGTTAATCAATCCAAGTAATCAGGTTCCTGATGATTAGCTAGCTAATCTATCATTGTTTTTTTTCCTCTTGCCTTTGAGACAGTCTTGACTCCTGGCAACTACTTTGATAAGTTAATGCAATTTTCTAGACAGAATTTTCAGAAGTGTTTTCCTGTTGCATTCTTCCTAGGGCTGAAAGGGAGTGACTACCCAATCATTAGTTAGTTCATTTTCATGCCTAAAGTAGGCTTAAAACTCCAGGTTCCCTACTCTTCATCCAGCACTTTAACCACTAGACCAAACTGTCCTCATTTCTTTCTTTACCTTTTTCAAAATAAACCTAAATAGACATCCTGCAAATTAAATATTTAAGCTTCACCTGAATTAATTCCATGTTCATGAATTATCTAGAAGAAAGTATACAATCACATTGAATAGGAAAGCATAGGATAGGATTCTATCTATGCAAGCACTAATAGATAGAATTGCTGATTATAGCAATTCTGGGAAGGCTGATTTTTCCCTCTTTTTGTTAGATTTCTCATTTTCATAGTCATGTGTTCTGGTTGACTCCATTTCAAAACTGACTTGCATATTTGGCCAAAACAGTGTGCAGTAGTATAGTATATGTTTTCATGAATACTATAAATGGACATTTTGGAATTGTGCAATACTTTGGATTTGATTTTCAAAAATATTCAGTTCTTTTCAGATGTGTTTGTTTTAAGGAGTTGTAGGCAGAACTATGTTTATGTCCAATGGTGCTGTTTCTGAATGCTATGCAGCATGACATTTCATATTATATCCAGAATTTACCAGCTTTTTTAATAGAAGTTTTCCTTAAACATGTGGATCTCTTGTATATGTTTTCTAAGCTGCAAAGTAGGGGTCAAAATTCTGAAAAAATGCCAAATTAAAAAAACAACAACAAATCATGACATTCTCGATTCTCTTTCATATTAGGGGTCAGAAGATTTGAAACTTGGTCTAGTTCTCTAAAAGTCCTGATGGAGCAGTTTGAAGCATTATAACAAAGCTAGCCTTTTCTCTAGTGGTCAGAGGTTCTTAGTAACATAGGCTAAATTTGAGAGTGAAGGTTCATTCTCTGAATGTGGGTTGGTTTCCAAATGTTTCATTACCAGGCTAGATAACTTCTTCAGTGGAGTTTAGGGGATGTCAGTGTCAGTGCTTTTCTGTTTATAAGTCTTGTGATGAGTCAAGTGTGGGTATGTCAAGTGACCATCATCTTGTAATGGGTCTTGTGATGGGTCAGGGGTGAGTCTTCAGTGGGAGCTTTGTGATGGGTCTTGTGATGGGGAAGTTACATCAGGTGAGGGTTACTGGCAGATGAAATGCTGATTCGGGGGCCTTGCATGAGTTGGTTGAGGATTGGTACGCTCTTTTGTTAGCTGTGCGGTTGATTTGGATTAGTAGGCTGGTTGTAGGTCAATGTGTCTGTTGATGGAATTGCTTGTGGAGTGCTAGGCTTTGATGAACTCATCAGCAGTAGCATGGCTGCTGATTTTTGTGTTGCTCCAATTGAGCTGGTGCAGTTTGGTGTTGGTGTGAGTAGAAATTAAGGATTTAGGATCGTGGCATTTGACTGCCAGCTGGTGTTTGTGGATCCTGGTTTTTAACTGACGTGATGTTTGACCCACTGCAGTTGTTATAGTTGACTTTGTAGATTACATTGTTTCTTTCATCCTTCTGTATATTGTCTCTGGTTCTGGATAATTCCTAGTGGAGTGTGGCTGTGGGTTTGTGCTATTCCTAGAGGTTGCAGAATTCTGGCTGTCATTTCACTCCTTTTGTTTATTGTAGGATTAGTTTTTGCATAGTGGTTGGCTGTGTGTTGTGTTGTGGTTTGGGTGCTGCTTGTCAGAATACAAAGATTTTTGGATAAGCTAAATTTGTGGACTTAAGTCTACCACTTTAAATAACTTTAGATAAAGGGAAGGAAGGACACTGAAATGTCTTTCTGAACCTATAGAACTGTCTTGGCACTACTTACCAGCTGAATCATAGTCCTCTTGATGATATTCATTTGTCATGTCAATGTGAGTCCAGTCTTGATGATTTATGTCTGTCTTGGGTCTCTCTTACAGTAATGAGGACAACATTGATGGCATTATTAAAAATAATGTGTACTCAAATGAGAACTTTCATGCTTTTGAAGGTACAGCTTTGAAATTACAAGAGAACATGTTCAGCAATTCCTGTGCTATGGGATTGACATTGAACTCACTGAACAGACAACGCAAACATATAGCATTTGGAGTTACAAACAAAAGTGTAACTGTGTTTAAAGGCAGAAAAATATGCAAGTGAACTATTATAATATGATGTAAGGAAAGACATATGACCCTTGATGCTGAAGACATGTGATCCAAGCCTGAAATTGCATACTGCTTCCCCAGAAGCAAAGTCCACACCACTATGATATATACAATAATTTATCTGGATTCTGTGGCATGTTTACTTACACAGAATGCTTATGAATTCTCCATATGATCACTCTATTCAGGATGACTAACTGATCAAACAAAGTAGGAACAATGATGCTGTGCAGAAAGGTTTGCATTAGAAATTTTATTAAGTTTGGTTTTTCCAACCACCCAGTTGCACATGATAGTAGTCAATGTATAGAGGGCTAAAAACAGAAGATGGCCCATATTTTATGTTTGTTTGTTTTTTCAGTATGCTTAATATCTGCTATTGCTTGACTCAGACTAGACGTTTTAGCACTTTCTAATGTTTGCTAGGTTAGTAAACAGGTCCACAGGCTTTCCTTCAACTATAATCCCAATCCAGGGGCAAGGATTAACCCCACCAGGTCTATCCCCCACCCAAGATGACCTAGAGTGTCTGCTTTCACTGGCATTGCCTACACTATCTCCCCCCACCTCAGTCATGGATAATAGAGCAAGAGGAAGTGCACAAGGGCAACTTAAACCCAGACTAGCATTTGGTACAGCAGCCATGAAGGCCTTGGAAAAGACATTCAGTTACTGTCATACATGTATACCTACAAAGACCAGAAGAGTGCAAGGCATGATATTCCCTGGAACACTCTATGGAAGCAAAAGTTGGACTTTGAAGATGCAGGCTAGGAGGAGTATTGATGCTTTTGAACTTTGATTTTGGAGAAGAGTTTGTGAATACCACAGACAGAAAAAAAACCAGTTAGGTCATCAAACAAAACCACTTGAGGTGCAAATGATTTTGGACAAATGGTGCAAAGAACTGGTTCCCTAGAGAAGAGCTCTAGTTCTGCAAAAGGTGAAAGGAAAAAGCAGAAGAGGATGATCAGCAGCAATGTGGATAGACTCAGTTAAATGACAATGGATGCACCATTGGAAGACCTGAAATACCAGGCTGGAAAAAAATCTGTCTATGGGGTTACTAGGAGTCAACATTGATTTGATGACACATAATCAGTGAAGTAGTCATTCAGCAATGGCAAGTTAGTAGAATCCACACCAGGATGGGAGAGAGGGAAGGTAGTGACAAAATAGGCAAGATGGTGGCTACAGAATCTTATTTAAAGTCCTGCCCCTTTTGAACATATGTCAGTGTCAAACACACACATGCAAAGGATCAGGATTCAATTCTGATACTACAGTCTCCATCTTGCTTGCTTTGATACTCTGTCCAGCTCCCTGATACCACTGGCCATTTTATCAGGTTATATCCCTCCAGACAAAATCAAGCATCAAAAATGTGTATTTTTAAAAAATGTACCTGACTAGAAAACACATAACAGCCAAGAGAAATATGTATGAATGTGGGATGCCAGACCAAGAATTGGATTTAAAAAATAGTTAAATAAAGGCAAGGCTCATTTTAAAAAATGAATATGGAACTTGAGGGGAAAACTGTGAAAGGCAGTCTAGGCAAGGCTTTGAGAACATCTAAATAAAAGAAAATAAACTATCACATTCTGCATCACTTAATTTTTCATCTAGACATCTTTCTGGTGTTGATTCTTCTTTTCCTAAATCTCAAAACATTCCTGGAGTGGGTGCTTTCTCTTCCCCAGAGCCACATTGTTCTTTCTCCAGGAAGATTCCAAAATAAGTGCCTCTAGCAAGCTCCTCTTTCTCAGCTAGTTAACTTCCAGGGAGGAGCAAAGTTGTGGTTTCAATGGAATTTAGTGAAATATTTTCCTCTGGGTTTCCTTACCAAAGATAAATATAGCAGGCTACAGACAATTATGTGTGCATTCTGATTGAATGAGGATTCTAAAAGTGTCTATTAGATCATTGGGGGAAAACTCTTACTTTCCATTGTCATTCCATAGCAGTGGCAACCAAGTTAGGAGCAGAAGCTGGAAGATTTTATCGCTCTATTTGTAATGATTACTGGATAATATTGATACTGGGATCCTGTTACAATAGTATATCAGGTCCAGAGATCTTGGGGAAAACAATTTCCCCAAATTTCCCCAAACACCTGTAAGTTTATGTTGCTAAAGTTTTTAGGATGTATAGTTTTCCTCAGGCCTGTCATCTGTGTCAGGATTGTTGGCATCTTGGATTTTTCTCTCCCCACAAGATTACTGATATTACCACTTCAAAACTTTGTGGTAGACATGAGAAGAAGAAAAAAGACAGATATGCAAGATTGTTTCCAATATCATTTCCATTATCAGAGCAGTGGGAATGGGCTGGTAGACCAGATTACTTAGACTTGTAGACTGCACTTGAGGAACTAATAGAGGATACGTTGAGAGATGTTCAGAGTCCTCTGCCTTTGAAACATCAGGAATTAAAATAGATTTAGCAGATTCTGTGGAACTGTTTTCCAGGGTTTTGGAATGGTGAAACACTCTTGCAAATTAAGCTTGTTTGGAGTCTTGCCATTTCTGCTTTTGCCATCCAACACTTTGGCTTACCTGAAGTTGAGAAATGGTTGTTTAGGCTGAGGTAATACAAGCATTTCATTTATAGCAGGAAGAAAATTATGGCTCTCTAGATTTACTGAATTACAATGCTCAGTGTTGATCACTATATTGACTAGCAGTCTTACTAGTGGGACTGTCAGGAATTGTAGTTTAGCAATATCCTTCACATACAAAGGCCAGTCTGCTCTCATTATATAGGGTATTTATCCTGGAATATAGCAATATCAGTTTGATACACAAACTCTTTCATTTGTTCCCTCAGCAGGTTTCTGAAACGTTTGCAGAAAGAATGTAATAGTTAAAATATACAATACCCCCCACTCCCCCACCCCACAGTGAGAAGTCTTTTTTTCATCACTAGCTGCTGTTTCCATGGAAACAGATGCTAGTTTCACAAAAGTGGGGTAAGTACTTTACAATGGTAGATATTAATCACCATTACAATCACTGCTATTTTGAAACATTACTGCTAGCAATGCAGGAAGAGCTGTGATTTTTTTAAAAAAAAAGATTTTTAGTGATTTGCACCCAAACTAACCCATGGCCAAATCTTATTTAAAACATTTGGATTAAAAAGATGTTAATCAGGTACACAGCAAATCAATATGAAAGGTCAAAACCTATAAGCAGCTGAATAGTGTTATATGCATGAAAGTATTCATCCCACATAGTCAACAAAGTGTAAAGTTAAATAATCACCTCAGCCTTTTGATTAAAATAACCAAAGAACTGGGCTGAAATTTGTTAAGTATTCTTAAAAAAACTATTCTTAAACTTGAAATATTTGTGCAACTTTTGTCCATGGTTGACAGCTCTGATGAATGCCAATCCAAAATAAAAGTATGTATACAGACACAGCAAGGCACACACGTGAAAGGGATTCAGTGGAAAATGTGATCTGTTGCTGGATAGAAACCACTATATCAGCATTGCATTTCCAAAATTTCAATCACTGGTATGTCAGTCATTCTCAGGTTCCCTTTTGTTTGGACCATGTTGCATAGCTGGTTATTGCATTCTTTTAGAGAGTTGTTGAGGCCACTTGGAGGTTTATCTGTGTCCTCAGGGTCACCTGAGTAGGGCAAATGGGTGTGAAGCCTTCTTGGAACAGCTGAAAGGACTGCATTGTACTCTCTAAAAGAATGCAAATGACCAGCTGTCTGCAAGGAATATAAATCCTTCCATTCCCCACTATCTAGTTAGAGCTGAAGAAGCTTCTTGGATGAGAAGTGAAATGTCTTTAAAGAAAAACAAGAAATCTAGTTGCCTCTTGAAAAAGCTGCTTTGGGGTACATACTTTTATATTCATAAATACCAGCCACAGGTATTGTTACGTTAGAAAAAATCAATTTGAGAAAATAATGGACCCTTTTAATAAAATATTAGGAATAAATGATTCAAAATCTATATTTATTGTAGGCACTCACAATCACTGGGTGTCTTCCGTGTCATCTCTGACTTTCTGGATTATCTAGAAAAACAGTAAGAGTTGAGATGCTCAATTTGTTGAACTCGGGGTAAAAAGATCTGGTGATTTTGTTTGTCTAGAAAAACTGTAAATAAGTTTCTCTTTCATTGGCTGAGCAAAAGGCAGAAGTGCAGTCTCAACTGTATTTCTCCAATTTCTTAAATCTCTTAGTAGAATGTACTCACAAGTGAGTGATGTTCAGGAATATCTTATTTTTTTCCTCAACACAAGCAGCCTTTAATATAAAACATTGTGTTTCAAAACTTATCTAGACTGTTCCGGATCATATACTGCTTTTTGAAATCAGAGCAGCAGTTTTCATCAGGAGCAATGAAGTATGACTCCCTTTTTTAATCCAATCCTCATAACAGATATTTGACAGACAGAACATTAACTACCTTTAGCACAAAGAAAGAAACCTGTTGACTTCAGAGCACAGTAACTCATTTGCTCACGCTGAACTCTTGAATGACACACGTTATCACTAGATGGGCCATAATCAAAAGTCAGTGAGGTCAGAGTCCAATGTAATTATAATTACTCCTTTCCTGCTACTTCCTTTCCTTGTTGTCTTTCTGCCCTCTCCTTCTTCCTGATGAGCCACCACAGAAAGAAAAAGTTATTCTTGAAGTTGGTTGAATAGATTTTGAAATCTTTGAATGATCACAAGAAATCTAGACATCCCTAGGCACAGTTTGACTGCCCCGCAGGCTTTAAGCTCCGGGACATGACTATATAGAAATTAATGTGATTTGAAGGAAAGATTCTTAAATAAAGGGGTTTTCCTTCCATTTTAAAATGTCCAGTATTATTGATTTCAGAAATGAATATAGTCTAGAGTGAATGTTCTGCAGTCGAGATCCAGCATCCAGCTGCTTTTCAGCTGTAATGTCTCCCCGTATCCGTGGGATGTCAGTTTGTCATTCCTTACCTGGAAGTATCCAGGCTGGATTTGTTTATTTATTTATTTTGGCAGGGTTATTTGCAGTGTTATTCAAACACAGGCACACATAAAAAGGTGGACAAACTTATTTAGATTCATTTAAAAGAAGATTTTAAGGAAATTTGAAAGAGATATGTTAAACAATGTTTTAAAAGTCTTCAAGTTGTACAATATAACAATGTGGACCACTTTAATAACATTATTTTCAAGGTTCATTTCTGTTTTAAAGGTAAGGGTGAATCATCTACGTGATCCAAGATGTCATTTTCATCCCTGACCTTTGCATTTTAGTTTTCAGGGAAGTCAGCTGTTCTAATTAGAATTTGTCTTTTGTGAATAATGTTTAAAAGTAAGAGAAGCAGAGAGGGACAACTATTTTAGAATGGCTTTCTCAGTATAGAAATTGATCTTTTAAAGGGCAGTCATGTTTTACATTCAATTATGTAAGCAAAATGTCTCTCCAGTACTGAAATTACTAGTGCAACCATTTCTAAACCAGAAGAGTTGACAGGAGAATAGAACAGACCAGTTCTAAGCCTTCCAGGTGAATGTTTCAGCTGTTTTCTATAGAGATGTGTATGACAGAGTTTAGTTTTTCCTTTAAATTACTACTAATGTATAATGAATACATATATTCTGTTTTAGAAACCATAGTATTCTTACTTCTCCTTTGCTTTAATTGCTTTATTTTCATACTTCCCTGACCTAACAGTTTGAAATTTTCCTACTTAAGAGCCACTTAGTATCAAACAATTGGTTGAGTTTCATTTATCTCCCTGTCTTCCCTTTCATTTCCTGAGTATCTCTTTGTGATATGTGGAAGCTGTTGTAAATAATTCTGTCGATGCAATGGATGATTACATGTCTCCCCTCTCATATTGACAGCCATGTTATCATGACTTCAAAACCCAGTAGTGGTCTGGACAGACACACACAACAGCTGAGGAGCCAGTGTTTCTGAAGGAGAGATTGAGGACTTTTCAGCTTGAGATTTCATACAACTTCACACTTGAAATCCTAGTACCTGACTTTTCAGTACCACTCTCTGAATCTAGCTATACCTATGAATAATAACATCTCCCTCCAATAACTCTATCCATAGAGCTAGGACACCAATGTAGGCATCAGTTTTTAAAGAGATGAAATGCTGTGGGGCTCCAGACCTCACAGCTAGCTTGTAAGGAAAGGATAAAGTCTGAATAGGAATTCTGGCTCCTAAAATGTGGAAAGTCTCAGTCTTCGTGCAAATTTCTTATTCAGAACCAGTTCAAAACCATTTCTGCCATGAGTACCATACTGCTCTTCTCATCTCAGAATCAGACACATGTCTTAGTGTGCATTACAAGCAGAATCATTGTATCTTATCTAAAGCAATGTAGTACATGTAAAATGAATATGAATACTGGTTCATCCTATTGAATATGTATGACGTCTCTAATCAAGATTGCTTTCTCTCTGTGTGCATTTTAACAGTGCATACATGTTCATCTATAATGAAAGAGGTGAATGACAGGCTCTTTTCCTAAAACCTCTATAATTGGTGAAGATGAAGTAGCTACTTCCATCAGGAGATTAGGATAGGTGGAACATTGAGCCTAAATATTCATCCATCACTTTCCTGATCCATCACTTGGAGCATCTATACCACAATGTACTGAAGGAAGTAAGTTCTCTGGAACAGCTTGCCACCCGGCTGGCCAATCTAATATTCTCATGCCTAAGGACTCTTCAGAATGTTGCACTGTTGCTATGTCCACTTGACAATCTGTCAAGGGATGATTCAAATGGGAATGATGTCTGTAGGACAGCCAACTGTATTCTGGTGCAGATTGAGTGCTGCTACTTGAAAAAGAGAATATGAGAGGGACTGAGATGACTGGCAGATTGTATCTGCAAGGGATAGAGGAGAACATCTTTCACTTCTGGTAGTGGATCTCCTTCAATTCTGCTGACTAGATATGGTTAAAAAGCACACTATGAAATGTTAACGCAGACAAATGCAACAGGCAAATAATAAGCGAAAGGAATTTAGAAAGCATGAGAAAAGCTGAAATAGCTGGCTTTTCACTGAGCTTTAAAACTGGAAAAACTGAGAGAGAATCAAAATTCAAAATCCCTTAGCCAAAAAAAAGAAAAGGAAAGCTGCAAGCTGATTTGGTGGCACAGGACAAAAAGCATAAAAGTTAATTGAAATTGCGATGAGGCAATTGAAAAAAGGGAAGCTGAAATATTAAACAGAGGAAATGTGGTATAAACAATGACATTAAACCACTCTGAATATATACCCCAAATTAACACATTTCAGCAGAGTGAAGAAAGGTTTCTTTTTAAAGTACTATTTAATCTGGGAGTCTATTACAACTATCATTTATATAGACTCAAAAGAAAATGAAAAGACCTGTTTCTGAAGTGAACTCTCTGGAATAGAGCAGAGGCCTAAAGTGAACTGGCTGATCAATTCAAATGTACGGGAAGATGGCTTCCAGCCCTTGGCCAAGATTGCCCCCTTTAGGTTGCTTGCCTACAACGCTGTGAGGACAGGGATGACACCAGGAGAAACATGTTCCTTTCATGCAACTCTTCAGCTGCCTATCTGAAGGTTTTCATCTTTGGGTCTCACATTCCTAACTGACTAGCTCCCACAGAGCTGGCCACACACCCTTCAAACCATCTTTGTCTCTGCTTTTCTTTCCTGCCAGAAGAAATTATTGACTTTGTTTCTGTAAGGCTTACTTTTTTTCAGATTGATAATTTTGAGTTTTCTATGTTCAGCATTTAATCGGATTCTCATATCTCCTAGGGTCACTTTCTCTCTTAGCCACTCAACCCTGGAAAATAAGAACACTCCCTCAGGTACACATACCCATGACCAGTGGTAGTCTGATGAAATTTGCTCAGAGTACAGATTATCACTGGTCTCATCCTTCCTGCTCTATTGTTCATTGCTTTTTCATTCCTTCTGTTCCTTCATTAGTTTATAGCCTTTCTCTGCAATACTTCTTTCTCTACTTATTTTCCTTTTGCAAAGGTAATACCTATTAACCTATCTGCATTCTATGAAATTAACAGCAGGCATATGGAAAGCTGAGAATTGCCACATTGTTGTCCTGACTATTCAAAAAGCCTCTGACAAAGTAAGCTTCAATGATACTTAACAAAGGTGGTATACTTGACTGTCTTAGAATACAAGGTAAAGTACTTTATGAATTGGTATCTACTTACATATTAGGAAGTATTAATAAAAATATGTGTATTTAGCCCTAAAGGAATATAAAAAGTGCTTCCCCTAAGCTCCCCAGAAGACTGGGCAAATCCAAGGTTTTATGATAGATCCATGCAGCATTAGATGGAATATGACAAGGATTATGAATTGGCAAGATGCTATTATCATTCAGTGTATGTATTCCAAAATATTGGATTGAGCAGCCTCAGAACACAAGGTTACACCGAAGAAGCCTTTGGACTACTCCAGTTCGACGCTACAAATGTTTTTAGGTTGTTTCCATTGCTAAAAAGAAAATTAAAAAAGAGATTGGGTTTTGTTTAAGAATAATTTAAAAAGACTGAATCATCTTTCTCTTGCTTAATTTCCAGGTTTTCCTTCTAAAAGTCTTGTTTTTGGCACATTGTGCCGTATCAAGGAGTCTTTGGAAAAAAATAAATAAAAACAATGTTAAAAAAAAGCAGTGAACTTTGAACAAAAATCTCTCTCTGAAGCTGCCATCCCTTTATTTCCTCTTACAGGCTTTTGTTGCACATCCCTACCTTGACATCCCCTTCAAAATTCCATCCTCATGATGTCAGAGATCTTCATCCTTCTCATTCAGGCACCAAATATTTATCCAGTTGCCATCCAACATCCACTGAAATGTTGTAAGCGCCATTGGCAGAGTGAGCTGTTTAAGAGATGTTGAATTGTGAAGAAAGGCAGAAGAATCCTTGGTGAATTGTTAGTAAAGGTCCAAAGGTCAAATATTTCTGTCTGAAAAAAGCGGGGGCATGAGTGTGGAGGGAATACATTTTTGACCTAAAATGGAAGGGATTTTTCTGCCTCATATTAGTTATTTTTCTTGCTAAGGGCATCAGAAATATTTCCTTTATTATACATTGTCAGTATGACAACAATAAAAAAAATATTCAGAAAAGCAAAGGAATTTCGCTTGGAGTTTTTGGGACATTCAAGGTCTGAGGAATCAGTCCCTAAAGGCGTGGGAAAGAATAAATTGTCTTACACTTTCCTTCTCTTTGTACCCTTACCCTTGCTTTCAAATTAAGCTGGATTCCAAGTGACTACATGAATATGAACATATTATTTTTTTTGACATAAAGCAATTTGCCATTTACTTATTTATTTAACTAATTTGCCATCTATCTCATAGTTCAAGGCAAGTGAGCAACTTACAGTGTAGATACCAAAACAATTATGAATATAAAAACAGAATAAAATTACAAAAAAAAATTAAAAGGAACTAAAAAGTATCATGAGTTTAGAATGGAGAAGTGATGGGCCTTCTCTGTTACTGCACCAGCCACCCCACCTCCAGTCAGCAGCTTCTTTTTCAGGGCCCCAATTTTGTTAAAGCATTTTCTGAAGGCCAGAGCGCCAGGAGAGGCCATATCTCACTTCCTGGGGAAATATTTTCCGAAGGGTGGTGGCTGAGGCAAAAAAGGCTTTTTCCCTTGGATCCCGCCAGCTGAAATTCCTTGACTGATGGGGTCCTTGGTAAGACCCTTCTTCCATCATGAGTGGGGTGGGCCACTGCCTTTAGGGAAAGACTGTTTTTCAGATATCCTGAACCTATCCCATAGAAGGCTTTAAAGGTAATAACCAACATCTTGAATTGGATCCGGAAGCAGACTGGCAGCCAATTTTGTTAAATATCTCATTTCCCAGTCTGGGAAGTACACTGGAACATCTTTCCAGCCAAAGTTATCATCAGTTGATTCAGGAGATTGGTCCAACAAACACACATTTACTTTCACCCCACTGGATAGTTTATTTCCAACTCCTGCACCTTAAAACTTTCCTACCCCAGCCTTTTAGCAGAGATTCAAATAATACACAGACTTCTCACCCAGGAATATATAGAGAAGGAAGGGTCTGGATAATCCTTGTTGCTGAAATAAGCTCCAATAAAGAAAAAAAAAACAGCTCACAATTTCCCCCTTGTTTTCCTCCCCATAATTTTCCTATAAAATTTTCCTATAAAATTTCTATAAATTTTCCTATAAAATGCACACACACACACACTTTAAAAACAAACAAACTAATGATGGAAAGAAGACAAATTGAATGAAGCCAGAACATGAACTGAGCAAGATTTAACATCTCTGTATATATAGGTACAATTTGAATGTGTTGTTTTCACATTTCTTTTTCTGAGTAAGAGTGTTATGAAACTGGAACCATTTCATGCTATGCTTTTGCCTTTCAGTGAGAAGCTGATCCAGGAACAAAGCACATCTTAACCTGGACCAAACTACTCATCTTGCAAGATACCTAAAGCAATAATTTCTTTCCCTCCCTCCCTCTTTCTCTCTCTCCCTCTCACACACACAGATACTGTATGTACTGTGTGCATGTATATGTATACATATACATACATATATATATTCAGTAAAAGGAGGAGGAATTGGGAAAATTCAGCCCAGCTTTAATTAAACAAGCAGACTGCTAATGCACAAACTCAGATGTCTTTCTACCTTTAAATCTGACTGTGAATGCATCAGCTTTTTTCTGTATCTACTGATGCCTTGATGCCTTAAATCAAGGAAGAATCAGCATTTCTTGTAATAGGCCAGCAGTGTTGAAGTTTTTCACAGAAAACAATGCTAAACACTTATGGCACTGGGCACCATCTGCATTCATGCAAGAACTATGGAGCATATACAAGGGTGGGCTTCAAAAACCTCAGCAACGGGTTTGCTGCCTGGTTGCTGGGTTGGCATGGCTATGATAGGCGTGGCCTAGTTGGCCTCCTGAACCATGGCAGTAGGGGGGTGTTTTTACCCTCCCCGAGGTCCAGAGGCTTTTCTTGAGCCTCTGGGAGGGCAAAAACGCCCCCCCCCGGTTCCGGATGCTCTCTGGAGGCTGGAAATGGGCCATTTCCAACCTCCCGAACTTCCAGGAGGCTCATTTTTCACCCTCCCTGGGGTCCAGAGGCTTTCTTCGAGTCTCTGGGCGGGCAAAAACGGCCTCCCCCTGGGCTCCAGATGCTCTCTGGAGGCTGGAAACCGGCCATTTCCAGCCTCCCCGAACTTCCGAGAGGCCCATTTTTCACCCTTCCTGAACCTCCACGCATGCCCTGCACTTACCTGCATCCATAATGGGCCATGCGGAGACTCCTGGGAGGGGCAGGGCCAGCCAGGGGTGGGGTTTGGGGGTTCGGCGATCCCTGCAGAATCTTTGCTAAGGGTCCGCCAGCAACCTCCACGAACCCCCAGCAGCTCACCCCTGAGCATATGAATGTGGGCTCCAGCACATATTCTTTAGTGGCTAACATTAGCATCCAAGATCCCTGTGCAATTGCCATGACCCAGACAATGAGTGACTTTCACATTTAATGGCCGCTGTGTGTGGAATGTCAGCAGGACTCATTTGCAATAGAAAACTACTTTATGCTTTATTCACACAATATGCTTTGGCTGCTTACTCAATTAATAATTTTTCCTATAAATTTTTAACCTTTAATTTGATTTACATTTTAATTTTAATTACATTTCATATAACATGCTGGATCACAGATATACTCACAAAAATAAATTGAAATCACCAAGTACAGGTTTTCATCATTACAAGCCAATGATAACATGTGTCATGGTGTCTTTGTTCAAATGGCATGACCGTGCGGGTCTATGACAATTCGTTATGGCCAACTCACCATGGCCAACTCACCATGGTCAACCTGCCACAGCCAACTTGCCATAGCCCACTTGCCATGGCCAATGCAATTGCGGGACAATTCGCTGTGGGACAAGAGTTACACTAACATGAAAGAAATGGTGGAATAGAATCATTAAAGAAAGGTTGCAAAAGGAGAAACAGAACGAAATGAATGACCACAATTAAAATATTTTTTTATTTATTTTGACTAATTAAATTGAATTGTTAAATTGTCCTGTGGTGAGTTATCCCACAGTGATTTGGCCGTGGTGAGTTGGTCACAATGAGTTGGCTATAGCAAGTTGTCCCATTCCATGATCATGCAGTATCTAATAGGAACATGACACATGTATGTATAAAATGTATCATTTCCATGACAACATCAGGATTGTAGTGTCATTATAGACCCTTGTCTCCTTGAAAACCTCCATGCTCACAACTGCATGTATGAATACAGTCAGTAGATATGTAACTTATTTGGATAAAACATGCTGTCTGAACCTAGCCTCAAACATTTCTATTGAAATAACTTCTGTTGTTGAAGTGGAAATAAAACTTGGGCAGCCACTCCATAACATAAATTATATCCCTATTGACATAAATGCCATATAAACACACATGCAGTCTGAAGGCAGCTTACAATTCAATGAACAGTAAAAAATGTGATAAAGATGAAGTTATGTGGTTTTCCTAAAGGTGAGGGTCAAATATACAGTAAAATACAGTTCGTTGGAAAAATGTTCGGTCACTCTTATCTACTGGATAGCCAGATTTCTGGAAATGTGAATACTTTCAAAATGTTGACCTAAGTAACTGGGAAAGCTCATCCTGCAGATTAAGTGTTGACTTTAAAGATCATCACTGGCACTTTAAATTGAACCTGATACACAATTGTGCACTAGTGCAGAATCTCTCAGTCCAGGCATCATGAGATCCCTGCAATTTGCACCAGACAGCAATCAGACTGCTGCATTTTTAATGAATTGAAATTCCTGAACTGTTTCCAAGCATACCCATGTAAAAGACATTGCAAGGCACTCTAACCAAAGCATGAGTAACCATGACTAAATTTACATTACTGAAAAATTGTGCCAGTATGCTCCTTGCCATAGTCACTACCTGAGAACATAGTGGCAAAGAACATTCCCAGACTGTTCTTTCTCGTGCATCCTCCATCCTAAACACACTTCATTTCAATGCTTAAATCTAGTTTTCTCTTTACATTGACCTTCTCTGATTTAATTTCAGACTATTCTCCTTCATCCAGCCCATTATCAATACAAAACAAAGTTCAGGGCTGCTGATTGCTTTGGGTGGTAGAGAAAAGCAAATCTGGGTGTCATTAATATATTGTGTCATCAGTATATGGAGGTGTCAGGTATTGATGGCACCCTACTCCAAAGGTCTGAATGGCCTCTTCCAAAGATTTTATAAATAGCAAATGGGACCAGGTGGAGCTATGTGGGACATCATAGATCCTATAAATTATGGGCTGAATTTCACATATAGTTCAGTGCCTATTTCAATATAAGGTAGGATGTGATTATCCTATATGATAACACTGTTGTTCCTGCTGCTCCTCTCCACTTTGGGTCATCTGCATGAAATTCATGAAAGGAATCATGATGAGTATAACTGATCATCTATGTAATTTTTTAAAAAAACTACTAACAGAAGCTAGTGGCAATAAAAAGAACAGAGAGCACTTCATTTAGTAAGTGTTTACATACAGCGTATACTTCTTTATCATGAGAATTATGCAAATGAAAAGAATCTTATGCAAATAGTAGGTGTGGAAATGGGATTTATATTAAGCACTTTGCTTAAAGGGAGTCTCGGGACATAGTCTCAGGGGATGTAACTTTTCTAAACATTTGGGATGGCATATTTTTCACATACCCTGAGAATGATCTATAGTCTAAACACATGTTATTTAACTGGAATGTCAAGTAGCAACAATCTATATTAAGCTTTCCAAATGGCAGTATTTACTGCTTAAGAGCTGCATAAATATACACCAAAAGGTCATATTTGTTGAACATTAAGTATGAGTGTCAAACGTGTGTGGAATATAAGCTGAAGAAATTGTTGTGGGTATCTTGCAACATGAGAAGTTTGGAGCAGGTTGAGATGTGGTCTTTTTTTTTTCCTAGATCAACTTCTTATTGAAAGGCAAAAGCATAGCAAGAAAAGGTTCCAGTCTCATAACACTCTTGTTCAGAAAATGAAGTTTAAAAACAACACATTCAAATTGTACTTGCACGCATAGAGATGTTAAATTTTGCTCAGTTTGTTTTCTGGCTTCATTCACTTTGTCTTCTTTCCATCATTAGTTTCTTTGTTTGTTTTTAAAGTTCATACATGCATGTCTCCTCATCTACACATTTACATGATACTACAGAACAAAAAAGTGCGAAGATGAGAAAAATAATTGTATTTTAGTTAGCAAATTGGCTTGGGAAGAACAAATTTGGTTAAGTTCACATTTAAATGCAAATTAAATAAAATTGTCCATCAAACCTGATGGATTTCAGATGGCTGAATTTCTACCAACCAAGTAAAGTTTTAAAAGACTTCTTGATCTAGTTTATGATAATTTTTACTTCAAAGTACATATCAGTGTTTCTATATCTCGCTGTTTCAGGATTCTCAATACGTTAAAAACTCCATTCATTTATTTCTTTATAGGGAAATACTCCCCTTGCTCCACTGCCCAGAGCGCTCCAGCACAGTTCACTCAGGTTAGGAGAACGGACTAGAGGGAGTCTATCCC